>VZRN01002870.1:327078-357257 GCA_013397935.1 Dasyornis broadbenti | reverse complement strand
AAAAAAAAAAAAAAGACAAAAAAAGATGGTAGGATTTATCATTTCCCTGCTCTTATTTCAACTACTCTCCTTATCCTGACTGAGCTATAAAAGGAC
This sequence comes from Dasyornis broadbenti, assembly GCA_013397935.1. NCBI lineage: Eukaryota > Metazoa > Chordata > Aves > Passeriformes > Dasyornithidae > Dasyornis > Dasyornis broadbenti. Next base: position 357,161 of record VZRN01002870.1, on the reverse strand, counting down.
ACACATGGAGGGAAAAGCCCTCATCCTGCCATGCTGTTTCTCCAGTATGATTTTATTAGATTCATAGTGCATGAACGAAAAGAGCTCATTGTAAACAGCTGATTGGGTTTTAAAGCAGTGGATAATCAGTTGGGTAAATTACCACTCATTGTCTTTAGGAATTCTCCAAATGCGAGCCCATGTTCCCGCTCAGCTGCTTCCATGAGTCTCTCCTGGTGCTGTATGGGGCAGAGCTGTGGACCTTGAAGGAAGCAAATGAATATTGACTCGCAGTGATAGAGATGACACGTCTTGGGAGGATCCCTAATGTTAGCTGCAGACAGAAATTGAGAAGTAATGACACCAGAAGCGTGCTGCGAATAAAAAACAGTTGCAGGCTGCCAAGAGAGGACTGGAAGTGCTGCTGAGTGGGAGGTAAATGTATCCCACCTTTCATAAAATAGGGAAGAAAAGTCCTTTCTCTATAAAACCTCTCCAGCTAGGCACAGTAAAAACATAGCAATTGAAATAATGGAATATTTTAGACTGGGATAGATCTTTAATATCACTGACCATTAACACAGCACTGCCAAGCCCACCATTATACCATGTCCATAAGCACACATCTGTGCATTTTTTAAAGATCTGGCACTTCTACTCCACAGGATAAGGTCTCCTTTTTTCCAGTGCAGGACCCAGGATGTGGCCTTGTTGAACCTCCTACCAAAGGCCTCAAACCACCAACCCAGCCTGTCGAGATCCCTCTGCAGAGCCTTCCTGCCCTGCAGCAGATCAACACCCTGGCCCTACTTAGTGTCATCTGCAAACTGACTGAGGCTGCCCTCAATCCCCTTGTCCAGGTTGTTGATGAAGACATTAAACAGCACTGACAGCAATATTGAGCCCTGGGGAGCACCACTTGTGACTGGCTACCAGCTGGAGTTAGCTCCATTCACCGGCATTCCCTGGGCCTGGCTATCCATGCAGTTTGCTGCCAAACAACCGTACACCCGTCCCACGCCGTGTGAAGCCAGTTACTCCAGGAGAATGCTGTGGGAAACAGTGTCAAAGGTTTTACTACAGTCCAGGTAGACAACATCCAGAACATTTCCCTCATCCACTGAGAGGGTCACCTTGTCATAGGAGACCAGGTTGGTCAAGCAGGACCTGCCTGTTGGCTGGGCCTCATCCCTGGGTTGTCCTGCATGTGCTGTGTGGTGGCACTCCAGTTGATCTGATCCATGGCCTTCCCTGGCACTGAGGTCAGACTGACAGGCCTGTAGTTCCCCAGGCCCTCCTTCCAGCCCTTCTTTTAAATGGGTGTCACATTTGGTGACTTCCAGCCCCCTGGACCTCCCTGGTTAGTCAGGACTGCTGGGAAACAATTGGAAGCAGCTTGGTGAGCTCTTCTGCCAGATCCCTCAGAACCCAGGGGTGGATGCCATCCAGCCCCATTGACTTGCACGTGTCTAAGTGGTGTAGCAAGTCCCTGACCATTTTCCCTTAGGTTATGGGGGTCTTCATTCTGCTCCTCATCCCTATCTCTCTGCTCCGGGGGCTGGGTGCCTGGAGAACAACTGGTCTTGCAATTAAAGTCTAGGGCAAGTCTTTCATTCATACAATATTAAAAACAAAACCATAAAATATGGCTTCAGCATATCAGGGCTTGTGCTTGTTCAGAAACACTCATCAGACCTCCAAGCAATAGCTGGGGAGATGTTAGAGAAAGCCTTTCATTAACACTGAACCTTTTCAGGAATTTCTAAAGTAGCATTTAATTTCAGACCTTAATAGCCTCTTTAAAAACCAAAATAAAAAACTTTATGTTCATAAAAATAAGCCAACTCTTCATTACAATAATTTAAAAACACTTCTAGCTTTCTCAATCTATTTTTTCTACTTGTCTGTGATGTAATGTTTGGTTAGATCACAACAACATTTGGAATTTTCTCTCTGGCTTGGTTCTAATCCTCCACTAGCACAAGCCGAACACAGGTCTGCTGCATCTATGTGTAAATATGGGAGCAAGGTCTTTATATTAATTTTTAAATTTTACAGATCAAAGAATTCTACTGGATGTTACTCCAGAGTTGTGAGAAGAGCATCTACAATAAGTGGGAATATAGTAGAGAAGTACAATAGAGCATCTACAAGTTGTAGAAATACAGACTCACCCAGCTGGGAATTTTTAGGCCTATAACTTCATGTGAAACACTACAGATTTCCTTGGGACATAACTCTTTTCTTGTTGTTGTTCTCTTTTTCAACATACAGAGTCAAAATTGGAAAACAGGGGAGAGAAGAAAAAAAAAAAAAAGAGTCGATACTATTTTCCCCTCTCCTTTTCAAGGAAATGGAAACAAAAAAACCCAACAGTAACATCTGAATTATGCCAGAGCTGTTTTGAACCTCAGTTATACTACATGAAGAGTCAGACAATTCGGAAAAAAAAAATTTTGCCTGATTTTGCAATTTGTTTTTACTTTTTGGGTGTACTTCCTCACATTTGTGTTATTTCCTTGTAAACACATTAAACCTCACAGAACACAAGTGTGTGATGACAGAGTTGTCAGTGCAAGTCTGAATATCAACAATTTTATGTCAGATCAAGGGGTTATTTTAACCTAAGAATGTATTCTAGGTTTGTGCCTGTTCCAAACTTCCTTTACTAACCTGGATATCAAAACAAGAAGGCTCTGTGCAGGTCATCAAGATCTTTGCAAGCACTTGCACCACTGGTTCAGAATTCTAAGTGATTTTGATAGAAAAAGAGCTTGAAAACACTAAAAAAAATGTCATGTCACACAAGCTTCAAACTGAATCAAGGCCCACAGTGTCATATTGTTCCAAAAGAAATAATTTTTAAAAAATCAACCTGAAACAATGCCAAGAGAAATATCACTATAGTTTCCAATTCTGTTTTTCCCATTCCATTTCTTTACTGCTTAAAAATCTGTTCTTCACCCGTTTATTTTCTAGCAGCTCTCACATAGCAAAGAACCTTCTTTCCTTCCTTAGAACTTGGCACAGAGTTTAAGTAAAAATTAGTAATTTTCATCAGCTCATTCCAGGCTGAATTCTGCACCAACTTTTTGTTGCATTTCATTTGTCCCAGTGTTTTTGACCCATATTATCAGTACTGTGTTTAATTTTTCATTTATTCACCTCCAGCTTTAGAAGCCAGATCTTTAAGAGTAGTCCAGAGTAACAAGTTTATGCTCCAACATCTTTTCATTACATCTCTGCACCTCACCCTGAGTCAACACAGCACACTGGCATCAGAAGCTGCAGGTGAAAATACTGGTGGCAATTAAATCGCCATTTCAATGAAAAGAAGCTTATCTATGCTTACTTCTCAGGTGATTTTTGCTATCTCCATAGCTGGTTTATCCACAGGTTAGGAATTACATTCCCAATCCAGCTGACGTTATTATAAAAAGGACCACAAAAGGGACAAAACAATTAGTTATTTTATGATCCTTGAAATATAATGCACATATATCTTCTGTCAGAAAACAATAAAAGGAAAGACTCAATCCTTACTAACATTTGTTTTAAATTTTATGGTCTGTGTATAAAACACAAACTGGTGTTCACAAACAGAGCTTTTTCTCCAAGGTTTTATTATGATAAAAGACATTACCTTCTGCTTCTTAGGTTTGTCCCTCAGCATACAGAAGTAGCTGCTGGAACCAAGAGAAATGAGAGATGCGTCTTGAATGACTGAGGCCTCTCTATCTCTCTTCACTCCCTCCCTCCTCCACTCAACATTCCTCTCCTTCCCCCTGCTTCTTTTTCATGCAGTGGCGTTTGATGAAGCAGCAGATTAGAAATACTTTCCATCTGTATCTTTTTATTCATGTCCAGTTTGTCACCATTAAAAAGTGCAGCTTCAATGCTGTTGTTAAACCCTGGATAAAGCTCTGATGTAAATATTTCATGCTGTAAATTTATATGTCATTGTCAGGTTGCTGTACCTATAAGTCAACTCCCAATAATCATAGAAGAAGCAGAATTATTGTCTCTTTCACAAACTGGTTTCTGCATTTCCCTGTAAAATAAAATAAAATAGACTTCTACAACCAAAGAATCCCCCTTTAACTGAATTATGGTATGCACCCATAAACTGATTTTCACGTGTCCCCCTGCCATGTCCTTATTTATCCTTGCCTTTATCCTGATCAGAACTTTACTCTATTTTGATCCAAAGACAATTAAAAGGGTTTGGTTTTTTTTTTCCCTTTCTGAATTATGTTTTATAAATACTATCTTAAGAATTATTATGAAACAACATATCTGGATGAAATGCACAGCAGGACATATGTATGTATTTGCCATTTCTTTGATGTTGCCAGTCTGATAATGGAATTTGAACAAATAAGAGGCCATAAACAAGAGGTCGGCAAGACATCCCCATGATCAGAATATTTGAGTCTGTGAACCACATGCTGTCCAAAATGGAATCTGCGTTAAACTGAAAGCTACCAAAGTGCAACTGCTTTGTACCCTGACTGCCAAAAGATAAAAGATTGCTGTGTCCACAACCCAGTGTGCTCAGATAGTCCATAGAGCTCTTGTTAATCTGAGGAGAAATAGCTCTGTGAAAATTGCAAACCAAGATTGTGCTGACATGGAATCATAGAATCATTTAGGGTGGAAAAGACCCTTGAGATTGTCAAGTCCAGCTGCTGCCCAGCAATGTCAAGTGATGGTAGGGAGAGTGAATTTCCCCAGCTCCCACCCATTTCTGGGCCTTGAGGAGCCAAACTGAGCTGGACTTGCTTTAGGCCATACCCAAATTATGAGAAAAAAATTAGTTCATTCATTTTCTACGCTGTGCTGAAATTCTCCTTAACATCATTCAATCATTAAAAAAACCTGCCAAAATCCATCTGAAATCACTGCAATTCATAGGGATTCTTGTAATACTGAATAGGATTTTGTTATCAACTCTGTATTGCCTATCAAAATGGAGCTTTCTTTGCATTAAAAGCTGTGGTAATAGCTATGGCATTATAAATTTAACATTTTCCTCATCTCAAATGCTTTGTAGAGTCTCAGGACTTTCCAAGAAAGAAGCAATACTTGATATTTTCTACAATGTTTTAGGATGTAACTCTTTGCTAATAAAATTTTTGAGAAAATATAAAACATTTAGGCCTATTTGGTCATTCTGATAACTGAAGGTGTATTCTGTGGCAACATTACTGTCACAACTAGGAAAAAGGAACTTTTCATCTCTTTAGCAACAGAATCAATAAATATAGTTTGGTCTGCTGAAATATAATTCCAAAATACACCCACAGATCCATTTTGTCTTAGTAGATAACTTTGCTTCTAAAATAAACTTAAAAGTATCCAAGATAAAATTAAAATTTAGGATTATGTATATAAGATTTTTCCTTACAAGCCTTGTTTTAAATCTACAAGGAATGAAATCTTTAAATGCCATAGAGTCGTGGAATATCCTCAGTTGGAAATGACCCAAAAGGATCATTGAGTCCAACTCCTGGCCCTGCACAAGACCATGCTCTAGAGTCACACCATGTGCCTGAGAGCATTGTTCGAACACTTCCTGAGCTCTGACAGGCTTGGTGCTGTGACCACTTCCCTGGGGAGGCTGTTCCAGTGCCCAACCATCCTCTGGATGAAGAACCTTTTCCTAATTTCCAGCCTAAACCTCCCCTGACACAACTTCAGGCCATTCCCTTGGGTCCTGTCAATGATCAGTACAGAGAAGAGATCAGTGCCTGTCTGTCACGAGGAAGTTATGACTATAATGAGGTCCCCACTCAGTGTCCTCCAGGCTGAACAGACCAAGTGACCTCAGCCATTCCTCACATTTTGTGGGTTTTTGTAATTTTTTTTATCAACATTTTTTAGCAAGAATTTAATTACCATAGCACACCAGAATGAATTGAAAATCCATTGTGATTCTGGAAATCCATTTTCAGTCAAGTTACTACACAGGGGAAAAGAGGTGTCTCTATCACTTGGTGGCAAAACACTTGCAAACAGAGTTGTTTTATCCAAAAATATAAGAATGGAAGCAGTATAATGTAAAAAAAAAAATTACTTTTTAGAGAAAGAAAAAAATTCCTTTCATTTTCTGTAGCTCTATTCAAATGTGTTTAGTTTATGGAGAAATAATTTCCCTTCTGTGCCAGAAGTTCAATAGCCAGCTTAATTTCACTTTTTCCACTATGAACATTGATGCTGTTTAATTTATTAAGCAGACAATTTTTAGAAAGCACACACACTCTGGGAACAAAGAGAAATATAATCTAGCCATTTATTCAAATAAACATTTCCATATTTATCCTTCTTGCATTAAATAAATTAGTCCTAACTCCCAGAGAAATCCATTTAGTAGTCTTCACCTCCATTTTCTATTAGCACCGTTTTCTTAAGGAATGTATTCAAAGATATTCCTGTTTGTCTTATGTACAGCAGAGCAGTGACAAACCAGCCTTCCTCCCCATGGAACAAAGGTTGGGATAAATAGCCTTTGATAGAAATTCCATGACTGGGCCCTCTATGACGAGGATGAGTCTTCACCCAATGAGAGAATAGTCCAGTAACTCCAACAGAAAGAAACTGCTGCAACTCTCTGGAATGAAGAGCAGAGATTTCCTTGTTCACAAGTAAATCCTTGCACAAGTCCCACAAGCCTTGTGTTCAGAACAAAACAAAGCATAAAAACTCATGTACCAGTGAAATTAAATAATAATAACAACCACCAAATAATGAATTTTCACTGATTTTCTCACAATGTTTTTCTTCTTACACTCATTTTTCCCCTACTGCAGCAGTGTTAGTCAAGCATGTTAGAGACAATTGCACTTCAAAAAAATGGACTGACTATTGTTACTTGATTCCTCTGATCTGCAGCCATGGGTAAATTATTGTAACAACTCTGTATAATGTTTTTATAACGCTGCTGCTCACCTTTTTACTCCTGCATTTTTATGGCATCTGCTTTAATTCCTCAGTGAGCCAACAGGTCAAGGATTATCCATTGCTTCTACTCCCGCTCTTATTGTCAGTATATTCCAGATTATGGAGAGCAGCTGTTAATCCTGTTGAAATCAAAGCATAAGTGAAGCTGTATAAAAAGCCTTCTGAGTTTATTTATCTATTTAAAACCATAGGTTTTTTCATAAGACTGCACTACTTAAATAGTAAATATACAACTAACTCAGCATGACCAATGGTGAATGCAAGGGGGACTGTATGAGGATAGTGCAAATACCTAGTAACTTACCCCAAAATAATCTTCTGCGTCCAGCAGTGACACTTTAATATCCCTTTAGTTATTTCTTTTACTCCCTTTTTCTCCCCTTGAACTGTCCAGTAGGATGTATGTTTGTTCAATTTTGGAGTTCTGTTTTTTATTTACTTTTTTATCACTCTAAAATCCGGTGGCAAGGAATTCCACAATCCAGTTACATATTGTATGAAGAACCAATCCTCCATTAAATTACTCCCATTGTTTCTTATGCAGGGACAACCAAACAATTATTTGTTATTTAGCCCCTTTGATCCCCTCATAACTCCTTGAACTTTTTATTGCATCACACCTGCCTCTACAACCCCTTCTCACCTTATTTTTCATCCTCTGGAAGCCTTTTTTCAGCCTTCTGACCACATTTGATACTTCTGTGATTCTATAATGTCCAGCTTGAGATGGAAGAGTCAGAACTTCACATAGTACTCAAGATGCAGCTGAACCACAGATTTACACAGTGGCCTAACAACTATCTCTCTTCCTTTCCTAGTAATTCCAAACCTCAATTTTTTTTTTTTTTTTTTGACTGAAAGAAGACAGTAAAGTGAATGCTGTAATTTAGGACAACACCAGTATCTTGTTCTTGAGCAGTAACAGCCTGTTTAAAGCCCATCATTTTATTTAAGATATTTTTGCCTTCAAGATACCTCATCTAGATTCAATTTCATCTGCCATTTTATCTCCCAGTTACCCAAAAACAATCTACCTCTGTTAGAAATGCTAAAGTAACACTTATCTCATTCCATAGACTTCCCCCACTGGGAAGGATATTCCCTGTCTGGCACCAAATTTATCTCCCTGGCTGAACCAACAAGTCCTAGGATGGGAGATAATACTGGTCTGAAGAACTCAGTCCGTAAAGGTGGACGGTGATGCAGCACCTGATACATTAAAACTCTCAAATGGTCCTGCTACTAAAGCTGATGGCAGTAGGGAATTATATCAAGTAAGCTTGAAGCAGTAGGCTTTCCATCCTGTGGAAAGATTCTTATCCTGTCTAGGTTAAAAGCGAGTCTTGAAATATTGTCAAACTCTTTCTGCAGAATGGAAACTGCAGTTTTTCAGCAGCTGTACTGATGTAGAATCAGTAGTACCTACACAGGGTTCTATACACAAAGATACAACTGGCACAACTGGATTTTTTTCTTTTAAAATATGCAAGGAGCAGTAGTTTACTATTTGCTCAATCTTTGCCAACAGGCTGTTGGACTTTTATTTTGCTTTACTCGGCTTTTAATCCGATATAGCATCCTGAAAGTAATGGTTGCTTTATATTTGCATTCTTGTATCAGGATAGAATAATGGAAGCAGCTCACTGATTCCCTCCCAATGGTTTTCTTCTCACACTTACTTTTCCCCTACTCCAGCAGTATCTGCCAAGCATGTTAGAGACAATTGCAGTCAGAACACTTCAAAAAAGTGGACTGAATATTGTTGCTTGATTCCTCTGATCTGCAGCCTTGAGCAAATTACTCCAACAGCCCTGTATAACATTTTCAACAGGGAATTTTTTTTATTATATTTTAGACATTCTAAGAATCATTCAATGCAGAGGCCCTTGATCAAAGAGCACTTTATAAATATAAGTGCTTTAATTTTAAATTGATTTTTCTTTCACAAAGCCGATTGTAATCGGTGGAACTGCACCACTGTGAAGGCAGATCTTTTTCTCTGAGAGTATTTCTTCTTATTTATTCTAAGCTTATAATAATGTCTAGATACATTAGCAGCCAAAGATTCTAAAAACTTCCTCCTCTCCTGCTCAAAAAAACCCCCACAATCATGAGTAATACAAGATAGCGTTTACTATGAATATAATTAACCAGGCCTAAATTAAACCCAAGCCTTATGCTTCTATTTCTGAGGTTGTCTCCTCTTTTCATCCAAAAATTCCTACTCCTTTTGTTCAGTGAAGAATTTTTCCACAGAGGGATGCATGTGGCGCTTGTAAAAGCTTCCATCCACCATTCAAACCCTACTGAACGATCTCCAGCTACTACAGAATGAAATTCATGTGGAGTAAATCCTCTAAAACAGCAAAGATACACAAATCCTCAAGTCCCATTCCCAGTGCTTTCACACTGCACCCTTTTCAGTGTCATCTGACACTGTAAATTAGGACACAATGAGCATCTCCCACATTTCCTTGCCCCTTGAGCAGAATTTGTTTCCTGAGATAAATAATGAAGTGTGGCCTTCATAAGTGTGTCTAGCTCAGGTGGTAATGAAACGAACACTGAGAGAAATCAGTGATTAACATGTATATTTAAATACTGGGAAGTTTTTGGGCATTTTTAAGCTGCAGCTGAGCAGAGTTGTTGACAGTACATGTCACCTTCTCAGTGTCCCATGCAAGTTCAGAATTAGTGAGACAGGAAAGCTCTTTTCTGCAGCGCATTGTGCCAAGCTGTATCTATCCTTTCTAATGTCAATAATAAACTCAGTGACTTAAAAATAGGTAGAGTCCAAGCCAGTCAGAGTGCTTCTTACTTTAAGAACTGGAAGAGTACTGTTTAGTTTTCCTTTGATTGCTCAGTCCACTCCCTCATTTCTGCACTCCCCTCTTCTGAAGACAGAAACGTGCTTGTCTCCCAGAGGTTCCAGGAGGATTTCAAGTGCAAGGATTTTCAGTGCAACAGCCTGCAAAGCTAACACCTACAAACCTCAGGCTGATCTGGTACTTTGTTTGAAACAGAGACAAGAGAAAACCTTGAGCAAAATGAACATGAATCAGAACATATGTTGAACTGCTCCCTGTAAATGATACAGCTAACAAGGGTGCTAATTTTGCTATCAGGAAACTGAAGAAATGAGATACATTCCTCATAAAACTGGAGACATCCTCATCACACCCTGCTCACCTCCCTCAACATGCAATCCCATTTTCCAAGACTCACATAAGCCTTCCCGCTGTAAATACACGTGCAAGAGCAATTGATACTTTCATTTTGTGCCTCAATCCAGGCCTAGGTGCATTTTTTCAGGGATGATGCTATGCCTTCCTACAAGTCCATTTAAAAATACCATTGTGTAACCTTGCTGTGGCTTCAGAGATGCAAATGCAGTGATGCACCTTCATCTTTCATTATACTAAGGTCACACACTTCTCAATTGTCACATGTTCTGTGTTCAGATTTGGAAGGCTGGTTCCTCTCCTTTACATGCTGTGAGGCACAAAAGCAGAGGGGAAGAAGTGTGGAAATCTTAACGGTACAGATACCTAAATTCAGGTGTGAGTAGAATATTTATCAGCCATTTAAATTATTACCACTCATCACTCTCAATCCTTCTTTACTTCATACTTGACTGTTTTCTCTGAGGCTCAAAAGTAGCCAGAAAAATTAGAACAAGGAACATCGTTGCGGAACACTCCATCAATGCTTCCCATGGCTTGCCCTTTCAAGCAGTCTGGGAACAGACTTGTTCCCACAGCTAGATAAAACGCATAAGATGTGTTTTTCACAAATTCTCACCCCACAATTTACCATGCAGCAGGCTGGTGTGCAATTTTTCACCCAAGTCATAAAGTACTTTTTCTGCTTCCCAAGTGAATGGTGACAACCTCTGGGAAAAAAAAATGAAGTGAACAACAGATAGTCGTACATGCATAGTAAATGCTTCAGGATGTGTATGACTACAAATATTCACAGATTTTAGTTTTTCCCATTAGGTCTGTAGCCTACCTATTCTTACACAAAGGCATTTAATCTAATGTGCCTATGCCTTGGCATTTAATCTAATGTGCCTATGCCTTGGCAGCTGCATCAAATTTCAGAGCACAAGTATCCAACTTTTTTTTTTTTTTTTTGGGCGAGTTTTTTTTGGTGGGGTTTTGTTTTTGTTTTTGTTTTTTTTTGGTTGTTGTTTTTTGGGGGGTTTTTTTGTTTGCTTTTTTTGTTTGCTTGTTTTTTCCCCCCATGTAACTGATGAGTGGACTTTGGACTTTGTTCTGATGTACTGAAGAGTAAATCGTTCCTACATGTATGACCTTGATCCCAAATTCTACTTCTCTGCTGTTATTTGCAGTTTGGGTTTTTTATTTCAGGTTATCTGGCTAAAGTCTTGTTAACCCTGATGAATTAATCTTTATAAGATCAAGTTCAGTACCAGTAAGGCAAGTGAATTGTCTGTGAAGTTATGAGACTTGTCAACATGACTATTACAGAGAAATACAACTGTATACATTTATGCTCCTATGAATATTATTTCGGCCGGTGGATGAATGGAAGTCATTTCTCACAGGGAACATTTAAAGGATAGTAAAGGAGAACTGTGGGCTAAACCCTGAACATCTTTTCTCATATTTAACCCATAAAGGGGCCAACAATACAGTAGAACTATTTGAATAGGCAATAAATAAGTGCCAGCTCTTGCAGGGCAAGCCTGTGCATTCACATTCAGGGCCAGCACCCTCGCACACACAGTGATCTAAAAACATGTCATGTGCTAAGTGACAGACCATATGCTCTGCCTAGAATAGGAGCTCTGGCTGGCACAGAGGACTTGAATTAATGCATCAAGTAGGTGACAAGCTTCTAAACTGATGTATACACCAAGCTTCTCATAACCAAGCTGTCTTCGTCAATTATGTTTTGTGAAAAAGTCCCCCAGACAAACATAACTTTGCTTATTAAGCCCAGCATAGAGGCTACAGCCTGCTCCAGACAATTACCTCTGTTTTGTAGAATGTATTTCCATCGAACACACAGCAAAGTAATTTGGATCAGTGTTACTGGCAATACCTGTAAAAAGCTTGAGAAATTCTTAATAGTGTTTACGAAACCTTCCAGAAACCAAGGAACTGTGTGCATCAGCTTACCTGGCAGAGGTGAAGCCAGCTGTTTACTAGAGATGCAAATACTGATCAAGAGATCATTTTTATGAGACAGGGAAATACTTACTTGCTTACACTTTTTGGGCTGCAGCAAACAGGGAGCTAAAAATAAAACGGAGGGAGATCTGAACACACTCGGAAAAGCTCCATGAAAGAGAACAAATGGTACAGATCAAAGCCTAAGGCACAGCTGACAAATGTGGGGTAGGATCTCTTTTTCCAAAGTTGCACATGCCCTCAGAGAAGGCCCATGGTAGCAATACCAATAAAAAAAAGGAGGAAAAAGAAAAGAAAATGAGGGAGGGAGGGAGGGAGAGAAAGAAAGAAATCATCATAGGTGTGAATTACCTAGAAATTCATATTCTGTTCTAGGCGTAAGTACTTCACTGAATGACAGCCAGCAGCTCACAGCATCATACAAAACAAGTAGAGCCAAGATCCTGGTGATATTCAGGAAAAGTGTTAAGTGATATTTGCAAGGAAACCATAAGCAATTTCAGAGTGCTGTCTAGCTAACACAAAAGAGGTGCTAAAAGCCTTGGTTCTTCAGCTCAGACAGGCTTACTGTCCCATAATAAAAAAGATTGCCTTCATGGGCTGGACAAAGCATTCCTGGGGAGATTTTTGTTCTCCTGCATACATAGAAAGCAAACTATAAAAGTGAACGGATGCTAAGAAAGGTCCTTAATGTGGCAGAGTGCTCCCATTATCCACATGAACACTTGTGAGGCCAGTGATGGGCTAATGTGAAATGTCACCCTTACACTGGAGCTTTTGCCCTGAGAGGAAATGTAACCGTTGACTACCTCTCCATGAGACATATTTCTTGTGCAGAAACAGACGTGCAGGATACACATCTTCAGAGCATTCAAAGAACTGAGATCAACATTGAAAAAAAGATCATTAAAATTTAGAATATTTGCAGACTTTTTCCGCTTTGTATTTTAGTAGCCTTAAGAAAAAAAAAAGGCAAAATGAATTTAATTAAATTCTTCCTAGAGCTTGATTACCTATTTTTAATAAAAGCATGTTCACCTATTAGATTCTATGTGCTCTTTATTTACTAAAGGAGAAAAGTAATAAAGTTAATGTCCCTACTGTCTGCCTGAATCTATAATATAATTTTTCAAGTACATAATTAAAACACCTTTTTTACCCCCCCCTCGCAAAAAACAAGTTTGATCAAAAGAGAAATAATAAATTGTTGCCAGCTTTCAGATGGTATTAGCATAGATTTTTGTCTTAAAGTTTTTAAGGAGCCTAGCAATTAGGTTCCATTATCATGATGATTAGAGCTTTGAATCATTATAATGACTTCTGTCCGCACAAATCACATATTAATAGAAATGACAATTGATGGCCATCTTTGGTAGCTGGCAGCTTGTGGTATTTCATTTAGATGGCAAAGACAACAGTTACAACGTCCAGCAATGAGATTCCTCTGTGTCAAAGGTAGAATTTCCTAATCCACTTGTGCATCTGGTCTCCCCAGTCCTCAAAGATGGGAATAGGCATTGCCAAACCCTGATCCTTCTGAAACACAAAAATCAGATGGACTTTCAGCAGCAACCAAGGTCTCTCCACACAGAAACACATATTGCCATGTAAGCAACAACTCTGAAGTACCTTAAAGGAAGACCCCCTCTTGAGTGGGATCAAAACCATTTTTGGAGTGACCAAGTGCCATCCAACTGGAAGCTATATGGCCCCTAAATCTATTTTTGGTGGTGGCAGCTGGTCATGTCAGAGGCAGAATATTTTGTATCTGATAATGATTCACCAATAGATGGGGAATGTTTTCAAATTTCTTCATGCTTCTAACCTTAAAAAAACCCAAGCAAACAAACAAATGAAAAACCCAAAACAAACAAAAACCCCCAGTATCTGCCACACAAAATAAGATGTGCAACTTCTTCCCATCCTAAGGAAATAAACCCCAACACAAAACCAAAAAAACCCCTTCACTTGAAAACTTCTTTAGAAGTCAAAATATTTTCAAGCCTCATTCACAGTAACATACACAGAATTATGATCACCCTTAGAACATTTATTCCCTTAATTATCAACAATTCCGAGAACGAAGAAAGCTTGTTGTCGTTCTAAGCAGGAGTAGTGCTTTGTTTGTCTTTTTGCCAGCCAAATGAAAAACAACAAATTAGGTGATTTTTTTTACTCAGTTTTACCTTCATTGCTGTTAATGAAGTGTCTTGAAAACCTGAAAGCTAAATATTCACATTGTCCATGAAATCAAAGAGAGTATTATCAGAAATAATAGGTGCTGTGCTTGCCAGCTGTGGATGAATCAGAAATTCCTTTATTTGTAGTTCGTGGTAATAAATCTCCCTTCTTATATTTCCCAAGTCTTGCAAATGCCTCAATTTCCACATCCTTTCTTGTAGAGTGCATTTTGACTGAATTCAAGACAACTGGTTGTATATTCTGAGGCCATAACCGCCTGTCTCTTTCAGCCTTTTTCAAATTAAATTAACCTTGTTTAAATCATGCTTAATGAGAAAACAACTCCAGTCTAATCTTTATATTGACAGAGGCTCGGTATTTTCTTCTTTATCCAAAGCCTCTGCTCAAACATTTCCTTTTAGGCAGTCCCCATCTTCTTGCTTTCTCATCCCTCTTTAGCCATAAGGACACATTGGACTTCTTAAGAGTGAAATGAAACAGGATTTTCAATCCCCAGATCACTATGAGATTGCATGGAAGCAAAACATAATTGCACTTTGCCTTCATGAAGTGATAAATTGGAATTCATACTTTTTTCAAGACAGGGAGGAACAGGAGGAAGGAAAGACACAAAGGCACATTATTGTGAGTCGTAGTTAATGATCTTTTAATTAACGTTGCAGGTCTCAATTTTCAGTTTTAATTGTGCCTTGCTCTACTTGCCAGTTTACCCTTAAGTTTCTGCCTCCAATAACTGCAACATATCAGCTGAAAAGCAGTTACAGAAAGCAGACCCTGATGCCTGTTAATAAGATAATTACTATTGCTGGGTTTTTATTCCCCCAAAATCCCAAATGGGATTAACACCCTTCCAAGAGTCAGAAACCTCTCATGCCACGGAGAGTTCTGTTTCGCTCTTACTATTTAGTCACTAATTACATTTTAATCACTAAAATTATCCTCACAAGCAAATATATAGCTTTATGCAGGGAAGCAGTGATGTCCTGGAATGCTTATTCCTTTACAACTGCAAAACACAGAACCCCTCCAGGTAAGAGATTCTCCCCTTGTCTTTACACTAATTTTGATGGCATTACAAAAGATGCAAGGGACACAAAAGTTTTCCCCCAATCCTTTTATGTCCGAGCAACTCATATGTAAAACTGATGCACATAGTAGGCTGCATAATTAGTTACCAGCATTAAGCCTATACTTAATTTATGGATCTTTTTTGCCCCTTAGTTGATGGTGACACAGTCCCTGGGTCATGGTTGGTACCATCTTGTTATTATTAGAATGTGTAACTGGAAAAATCCTCAACCCACCTTCATCATCAAGTTTGGAAGTTTTAAAAATAGGTAATGGGACGGGGAGATGGGAATATGATGACAGGATACACAATAGACAGAAAAGAAGGAAGACAAAATGTCAGTAAAACAATCTGGAAAAAATAAACCAAAATAAAACCCCTGCTTTTTAAGCAGCTCTGAACTGTGACATGCTTAAAATAGAAGCATGGATAATGTATTTTCATGGATTTATGACAAACGAGTCCCAGCTGAATGAAATCAAACAGTCATTCTCTGATAGAGCCCAAGACTTTATTTCATGTGTATTTTACATTTGAAAGAGAGAGAAAAGATCCTGTTGTCATGCAGCCTGATATCACAGTTTGGCCATTGACCTTTCCTTATTCCCCAGTTGTGCCATTTCTGGAGTCAAAGAAACTACAGAAATGAGCTGCCACCAGCAGCACTGAGTCACCTTGGCTGCAAATACCTTTGATGCTACAGCCCAAACTGGAGGGCAGCAGTTGAGGTTCTCAGACCAGAAACTCTTCTGGCCACAGCCTGGATCCTGGGACGGAAACAGAAACTACCCTAGGCAGTCCCCCTTCAGATACAATTCTTGGGGCATCACTCAGAATCCAGGCATTCTATCTCACAGGTTGTGTTTCAAGCCTAGGACACAAATATTCTTCCCCTGAGTCTGGGTGTGTATATGAATGTTATTGATGATGCACTGAAAATAATAACTACTGGAGAGAGAACTTTTTTCTATGCAGATTGACTTTTCAAAATGTCTCTAAGATCCTGCTGGAAAACATATATTAGAAAAATTTACTTGCCTTGCACTGCTAATAAAAGGTTTAAAATTAAACTGGTCAAAGCCATTGAAAAAGTACAATAAGCAGAAATGCTGCCATTGCCAGAAGCAAAGAAGACTTGAACAGTCCTTTTTCCTGTCTAAAGCCTATGGCTGGTAATTAAACTGAAATTGAACACTAGTTTAGTTTTTTTTATTTTAATGATTCCTGTTCATGAATCCTACTGAGAACAGCATGCAAACTTCATCTTTTTTTCCCTGGAAATGGGCCAGCAGGAAAAACAAACAAACAAACAAACAAACAAACAAACAAACAAACAAACAAACAAACAAACAAACAAACAAACAAACACAAAACACTTCTATAACCGGATACCATAAAATCTTTTTAGATTAAAAAAAAAATTGTGATGGGAAATTTATGCTTCACAGATACCCTAAAAATAAGGGAGTTCAAGGGGGAGGGGGGGGAGGTGACACAGAATTGTTTCAAGAAACTTTCAATACACAACTCGTAGTCCAATACCCTGAATGAACCAATTTTTTTTCCTGGGGAAGCCGACAGAAGAAAGAAGCAGGCCAGGTACCATCATTAATTAATGAACCACAACTGGACACGTAACTGCTAAGCAAATGGGACTGTTATAACATCCTGGGAGGCTTGGTCCATCCCGGTTCTGCTTCCTACCCTTTCTCCCCTTTTCACATGGAAAATGGCCCTCTGGGAACCACCAGCTGAAGAAAATAAATCAGTGCAATGACAGCACCTCCAATCTTGCATCAAATGCAAATACTTATGACAGTAAATGTAGCAATTTGTATATAAAACACCAAAATGTTACTTCAGCAGAATACTGCCTTGGCAGATTAAGGCTCTGAAAAATTGTGCAGTTCCAGAATTAGGATCACCTATGTGATTTTAATTTGCCATCTGTATGCATCTGGTTCATGGATAATAAATTATCCCTCCACCAAGGCAGGAGAACACACACAGTGCCCATGGGAAAGAAAGTTGCAGGGAGAAAAGTCTGAGTCCAGAACAACTTTCCTACTCCCAAACCCACTCTCTACCATTAGCTGAAAGGCCACTGGAGGAGAAAAGCTGCTGTACAGACCAGCAGATTCATCCCAGAGGTCACCTCTGTCCCACAGTTGGATACCTCCGCAATCTGATACCACTTTCATAATTGTTTATTTTGGCCTCCTGTGGGTATATTAAGCCCTTGCCCATATGGGTCCTATCCAATTTTGTTGTGACAGATAACAGAGTAAATGGAAAAGGTAAAGGGTACCTGGAGGCAGAACCCTCTAGAATAGGTAAGAAAGTTTTTTATCATCCACAGCCTCACAGAGAAGCACCAGATACCAAGAATATTACAAGATATTGGCAAATTTAAAAAAAAAAGGTTGAGAAAAATTGATTTTAGTCCAGCTATAAATTTGCTGCTCAAAGTTCCAAAGTACATTAAGTAAAAAAGGCATAAAGCCAATTAGGAATTTTATAAGATACTTCAAAATTATTCCCAGCACAGATAAAATGAAAAAATAAAAGCAATAATAAGCTTTTTCACCTGCTTTATTGGAAAGCTGTATCGTCAAGTGAAAAGACCCCTGACCCAAACTCAAAGTTTTAATTTCATTGGAATTCCAATACTCACATGCTCACTTTCTTTGCAGGTTGGAAGTAAACGTCAGCATGAGAGCTTTTCATGGCCAAAAAATCATCTGGGAATTTTGACTGCAAAGCAGTGAAATAGTTTCTTCCAGCTGGGGGCAGGGAGCGGGAATGTGTGTGAGCAGACAAGAGGGGTTTTAGAATTCAAAAGTCAGCATATTATCTCAATGTCTTATCTCAGGAGAAACTTAGGAAAGCCATACCCAATATTTCAGCCAAATTTCCTCTCTTATTTCTGTTTCCTGAGCAGTTTATGGATGCACAATAAACCTCTAGTAAGTGCTATTGAGCGAGGCAAATGTATTTGTCCCAATTTTAGTTCAGTTAAATATTCCCTCTCAAAACACTGCCTAATTAAAGTATCCATTATAATTTCATAATGACAAGTTAATGGAAAAAATCTCCTCTAGAACTCAATTAAATTAATTCTGTTAATAATTGGTGAAAGCTGAAAAAAAAAAAAACCAAAAAACCCCTGTTAATGCATACTTAAAACTCTATACAAGGTCATTGCTTCATAACATGTGACAGGTTTGGCCTGTTTTCTATGAGGGATGTAGAGCTTGAAATACCTCCCAGATAATACTATTATCTGTGAACCTGGACATGTAAACATCAACTAAGTAGTCTGAGGTACATTTCCTCTTGGCTCCCGTAATCACTTGATGGTTTAAAAATGTTTTAACATGAAAATCCTATTGCTGTAGTCTACAGTCCAAGAAGAATCAAGCTCAATCATGTGATTCACTGTTCATTTACCGAAGGGAGAGGGGAAAAAAATTCAATAAAGTTAGTAAATTTAATGCACACATAACACAAAATATCAAACTCTGCTATATATATGTATTATTTCATGATTTTTCAGAGTATGTGATACCTTGAGTTATCTTATTTTCACAGTTCAGTGAGGGCTTCCTGTAGACCTACACAGAGCAAAAAAAATCACCTCACTTCATGCATTCCAGGTGAAAATATTACATTTTAGTGGGACAGGGATTTTACTCTTGACTTCAAAAGCTCTTTCCTTGAGATCATGTTTTGTTCACATTTAAAGGTCAAACCTTACACTGATACGTTGGATACCTTCTTTAGACAATAGTGAGACTCCAATCCTTGTCTTGTATATCCACCACATATTTAAATTATTAAAGGAACATGGATGTACAGGTATGAAATTTAATTTATGCTTTTAGTACAACACTAGATGACTCTTAACACATTTTTAAATCCAAGCATGCACTAGAGTAAGTTTTCACCACCTGAATCAAGTATATTTATACTTCTCTTATTTTCATTTCCTTGTTCTTTGCCCCAGGATTGTGACGTATTTGCTTTTTGGGGTGAGAGGGACTTTTTACAAGTGATAGGACAATGGGGAATTACTTTGAACTGAAAAAGGGTAGGTTTAGATTGGATAATAGGAAAAATGTCTTTAATGTGAGAGCTGTGAGGCACAGAAACAGGAGTTCCAGAGCTGTGGCTGCCCCATCCCTGGGAGTGTTTAAGACCAGCCTGGTCTAATGGAAGGTGTCCCTTCCTTTAATTCATATTAAAACTATTTTTGCTGGTATGTTTCATGGTATTTTTTTGCCACTTGATATCTGGTTTTGAGACTGACAAAGTGAATACATATCTTAAAATTACAAAAAAAAAAAAAAATTTAAAACTATTAATTGCCCTTTTTAGAATCACCTTTTAGAAATCACATCTGTATTTGCATTCTGTAACAATCTCAATTGGTCACACTTATGAAAATACTGTAAAATTGTAAAAAGAGAAGAAAGGAGACATATTGAACTTAGGAAAAAAACCGTTCTATCTGCAAGTTTAAAAAAAAAATCATGGAATATAAAGATCAGGTACTGCTACTGAAGTCATCCTTATGACTTACACCAGAAAAATATAAACCAGGGTGTTTCATATTTCTCTGGGAGCCTAGTCAGGCCTTGTGAAGTCAATTGTTGCTATAGCAACGTATGAATCAGAGAGAAGATAACACATCTGAATGCAGAAAATTAATTTACCTATGATCATCCAGTTGCTTTTTGATAGGATGTATATGCTTACTTGGAAGGGAAAAATCATTACATTTTAATTACTATGCATCACTTTCAACAACATCTGAGAAAATCCCTGCATAAAATACTTGAGGCCACAGGGAATATTACCCATTGCACATCACCCTTGCACTCAGGGTGGTTTGAGTTTTATTTCAGCATCTTCCAATAACAGAGCAGTGAAAAAGTGTAACACCTTTTTATATATCCTCTCTCTCTGCCATCAAATCCAAAATTAGATCCCTATGTTAGAAACTTAAATAAGTCTACAATGAGGCACACTGCAGTAAACCTAATTACTGTGCTGTGGTTTAGAAACTTATCGTGGTTGTGAAGAAAAAAAAGTTCAGATGTAAGAAATCCTCATTTCCATGCATTTTTAATCCAAAATAAAGATTTACTTTGCCTTGAAATCAAAGAACTGATAATAGTTGTTTAACCATTTAACAATATAGAAAATGAGAGGCAAAGGAGAGTGAAAATTCACATATTTGCATTTTCAAAATCTGTTTAGGATTAAATCATATTGCCCCAAGCTGTAATCAATATGTTCAGCATATGGACCATCCACTGCCATGAGAATATAATCCAGAATTTCCATCCTAATTATCCAACAGCTTTGAAACCACCTTTCTTCTGCTAGAGGCTGCACTTAAAAGTTTCTGACCCACACAGACACAAAGCAAAATTCCAGCCCCAGACATCAAACTCTGCACCCGTAGGCATTCTGGTAGCTGGGTCACACACAGCCTGCTTTGCCACCCAAATCAGACCTTCCTTCTTCAACTTTCTCCGGAAGAAAGCACGCAGGAAGAACAGAAACGGTGCTTGTTAGTGAGAAAAGCTGGGCTGGGAAATGAGATGCAGCTCCCAACAAACAAGTCTCACCTGCACACAGGTGAGCCAGAGGAGGAAGAGTGTGGGATGAAGTAAAGTTGCTGCACAAAGGAGAGCAAAAGCTTCAGCAAATGACGTTTGGAAGTCCACAGAATGTAAAATGCCAATTATGTCAGTTGCCATTGTCACAACACTGAGTTGCTGGTGGAATTAATACCACCAGGAAAAGCATAAAACATCCTAATAGAAAGCAGTCAGAGGAAGTTACTAGAAATTACTAGTGACATTTCTTTGTACCAGCCAGACTTTATAAACTTCATCTGACTCCTTAAAAAAAATCTTGCAGAAATCTCAGAATTGTTAAAAAGTTTAGTACAAGGAGACATAAGCTACTGGCAAATGAAAATCAGCTTCTATTTCATAAAAGCAGAGATGGGGAGAAATGGGAGTTGCACATCAGCCACCGTAATTATATTGTGGAAAAGCAAAAACAGAACAGAAGGCAGAAGCAACTACTGCAAATGTTGCTTTTAAATGCTGGACAGGAAGCTGCAAGGACAGGTACCAGGTATGAAACTGTCCTGAAAGCATCATCAACTATGCAGTTTTTTCTTCTTTTTGCTTTGGCAAACTCAGGAACCCCTTTTCACCTTCCCAAAGGAGAGTAGCACTTCAAAATATCCCCACTGCCCTGCAAAAAGAAAACCAACCCAACTCAAACCAAACCCTTTCCTCAAAACATCCCCCAGACTGGTGCTAGAGATTGGTTAGAGTTCAGTATGATTTGGTGCTGTGATTCCCAGATGTACCTCTCCCTGTGGAAAATTAGCACAGTGCCCAACACAGAGGCAGGTTTTACAGCTTTGTCCCTGGTCAAGCACAGAGAATCAGTGGCACAAACAATGCGATACAAACATATGTGGGAACTGGAGGTGCTTTAGCATCCCTGGGGTAAAATAACTGCGAAACAGCCTAATAAAAGCACAGAAGGCAGAGGAGTTACAGTAACCAGCAAGGAAGAAATACTTCCCCTTTTGCCATAGTTTATGGGAGCTTGAGAGATGCTGTGAAAAAAATGTTTAGCACCGAAGAGAATCCTACTGCAGCAGTGACACAATATCACTGTGACCAATAAAAAGGCAAAATAAACCACAGACCAATAGGTTGCATCGATACCTTTCCCTCACCAATGTGGGTTTTTCACCCTTCTCTGTAAACATTTTAGAGCTCACATGGCATTGCCTGCCTGAGTTAATCTGTCAGAACATACAACGGACAGCAACATATCAGCAGTACCATGATCAAATTCTGTCTGCTTAGCAGTGACCCTAAAAAAGAACAAATTTGTAAAATGAAAAGATTTTCAATTACTATTTAACTTTATACACACACACACACATACATATATATAATGCCCACACTGTACAAGAAGTAAAAGAAGAGGGTGAATGGCTTTCTATGCAAAGGAAGGTGAAGAGCTCTTTCTACTGGCAAAGAGGGAGGATATGGATCTCAACGTTTGCATTTCATCATCTTGTTGCAGTGTAAATGTTTATTACATCCTATTTCTTTTTTTTTTTACCAGAAGGAGGAATGAATTTCATCCAAGCTAAGACTAAAGCCACATCAGTTTCAGATGCCACGATTACCTCTGGCAAAGTATAAAAGCAGTTTTTCTTTCATATTGAGAGCTCCCTTTGCTGATATATAAGCAGAGGTGAAAGGATCTTCCAAACTACAAAGTTTCAGATCAAAACTCTTTTGCTGTTTGGCATTGGCTTTTCCTGAGGACAAACCCACTGGGAAATCAAGCTGGGAAGCCAACAACCTCTAGCTTAGATTAGAGAACACTTGAGGAGCTTAAGACCTATTCAATAAACTGTTTCTGGCTCAAAACTGTTAATTGCTGAGTGTGTGGCTCAGTGACTTTTTAGAGCTACTCCCTTACAGGAAGGTGCTGTCATGCAGAGATGGGTGCTGTCAGACTGATCTGGAGTCAGCAGCAACACAAACTGGATAAATGACCTTTGAGAGGCTGAGACTGCTCTTGGTGGCACGGTGCCATGGGAACATCCCACCCAACCCCAAGCTGAGCTCCAAACCCAGCTCCAATATTTATCAGAATTTCAAATCCATTTATGTTAGAAAAAATGCACTATAAGTGAACACATCCCATACGCTGGGCAAGTTCTTACAAAATAACTTAAGACAGATATTTGGCAGCCACCCTGCCTACACAACATGAATGCACACAGGGAGCTACAAATCCTGCAAATTCAAAAGCTGGTTCCTCCCTTCCAGTCATACTAACCTGTCAGTAGTCAAACCACAGCATGTGACGTTCATTCATTATTTATACCCTAAGCACTTTGCTAAGACGCTGGATTTAATATTTAAGTTACATCATTTATGCAAATCTCACTCCCAATGGCAAGAATAAACTGCCTGGGCTACAAAAACCCAGGTCTTGAAAGGCAGGACATCAAGGTGCCCAGCACTGCCAAGTCCACCACTAAACCTGATAGCCTCAACTACACATCTTTTAATTAACTTCAGAGATAATGACCCAAACTACTTTCCCACACAGCCTGTTCCAATTTTTGACAGCCCGTCCAGTGAATAAGTCTTTCCTAATATCCAATCTAAATCTCCCCTGGTGCAACTTGAGGCCATTTCTGCCCATCCTGTTTCTTGTTACTTGTGAGAAGGGACCATTTTGTAACAATCTAAAAGGCAGCAGTGCTATGGCATCATATGGGAGAAGCAAACACTGACACTTATCTCTACAAACTTATCTCTACATAATTTACTCCCTAAGGTTTACACAATAGTCACACTTTTCTTGATTTTCTGCTCTAGGAAATTATTATTCTGCTTACTGTTGGAGGTTGAGATTTTTTCCATCCTGTGGCTAGGGATACCTTAACGAGTCTTAACGACTGGGTACTTAAGGGACAAAAGACACACTTAAGAGACTAAAACATAGCCGAGTGTGGCGAGGGAAGAAAAAGGTAGCTGGCCGTTGGCAAGCACACACTTGTCCCCAGGACTTTTTTGGAGGAGACAGCTGCTGGTTTTCTTTTTTTCCCTTCGCTGCTGCCGTGGGGGCTCAGCACTGCCTTGTTTTTCTTCCTTGCCCATGAGTTTTTCACTGGGAGGAGAGGCGCGGGGCTCCAACACTGTTTCTGCCCCGCTCCCAGACTGTGCATTTTTCCCGGCTGCGTGCGGCGGCTGCCACGCGGGGAGTTCAGCTGCCACTGACCCTCATCCTCCACCTCGCCTGCCGGGACGCACTGCTGCTTTTTCTGCCATCGCTGCGGAGTCTCCGCCACCCTTTTGTTCGCCCGCTCGAGTGGACAAGCCCTGCTTCCCAGTTTGCTGCCCTGAGATTCCCTGCTGCAGCTCTGCTCGCCGTGCAGCCGCCTCGCCCTCAGCTCCGTCCGCCATCACCGAGGAGCTGAGCTCGCGCCACAGCGCCCCCTGCCGGCCGTGACCGTAACTGCACCAAAGGGGAGGGGCGGTGTCTGGCAGCCCAGAGAAAGCTGCCACCGGGTTTCTGTTTTGTTTATTTGTTATTGCCACTGTTATTGTTGCTTGTTTTCCTCGTTATAGATACGAGTAAAGAACTGTTATTCCTTTTCCCATATCTCTGCCTGAGAGCCTTTGATTTCGAAGTTACAACAATTTGGAGGGAGAGGGGTCATATCCTCTATTCTAAGGCGGGTTTCCACCTTCCTTAGCAGATGCCTGTCTTTCAAACTAAGACACTTACTGAGAAATCTTTCCCTCATTTCCCTTTACTTTGGGAAAAATGGAATATATGAAATGAGACAAAGTAATGTTGGTGGAAAAAAAGTCTTCCATCGAGAAGCCAAAATATCAAAATATTCATTTTAGTGAAGATTTTGTCAGACAGCATTTTAATGTTCTTCAATCAGACCCAGCAAGAACTCACCTTCTGCCTCCCTCAGGGCAGCCAAGCGTCTCTGCCCATCTTGCATTGTCCATGTACTACAAAGTGTCACTGAGGGTACATCCCAAAAATCTGATCCTTTAAAGAAAAACAGTGTTCATCAGACTTATGCACAACATTGAAATATTCACTTGACTCCACCTGCAGGGAAAGCTATTCCTTTGGAAAGCTGGACCATATATTAGTTACCTCTAAATCCTTCTGGCTTCATAGTTTGTAATTAAAATTCCACATTATTGTGGCAGAAAACTGCCAGAAATTACAGGGCATGAGAGGTGAAAGTTAAGCCAGATATAGCATTGATTGCAATAAGATATTTGCAGTATCAGTGTACTACAGGTAACACATGCAGAAAATCAAATACTCTTTGCATATGCTCTGCCCTGACAACCCTTTTCTTTTAATTAAAAGACACTTGTAAAATTTTTGTTCAGTCTTGTAGAACAGCAGGAGCATGTGTGTATACAAAAAAAAAAAAAAGAAATCATGCATCTCCACTGGACAAAACAATAAGGAAGTGCCATGGGAAAATGTCTTGCTTCTTGTTTATCCTGTATCAAATAAATGTGCAGTTCAGATGAAGGCTTAAATGCAATTCCAACCTCATTTATATCCTTCAGATAAAAGTTAGCAATAAATCAAATCAGCCAGAAGGTAGAAACTTAATGCCTCAATAGCACGACCTATGATGCGTAGATTTGACAAAAAAGCAAAAATATTTCATTATTAGGATACATTATCAATGCGAATCTTTTAGAAAAACTCACTCAAGACAAATAACTAAACAATTTTTGATAAGACATTACACATGATCTGCGGCATAGCATGAAAATATATCAGCAGCATATTGACTCAAGTGTTATTTTTACAATTTTTCTCTGAACTGTAAGGAATAAGGAGACACTGACAAGAGTAGTTTAGTGTTTTTCCCACAATATGACACTAATTTTTAAGACTGACAGTTTCTAATGGTAAAAGAATATTTGTTTCCTTCCTTAATAATATGAGTATTTTTCTATTAAATACTCAGCTGCATCCATTTGAAATTCTGAATAGGTATTTCACTAACTCCAGCATTAGACTCTCTTTGTTTACTTTGTTTACCTCCTTGCAATTTAGGAGACTGAATTCTTTCTGTAATGAATGGTGAGAAGTCAATGGGACAATTCAGAGAATCTTTGTCAGATGTATGAGTCAGATAACGTGAAGGCCTCCCCAATGTGCTGAAATTTGAAAGATTTATTCAAACAGCAAACAGATAATTTCTATTCAAGACACAAAATGTGAGAGGAAACAATTTGATCGAATTAGATTTCAAAAGGATCAAAACCACGTCATTACAAACATGGTGCAGCTTTCTGTACTTCAAGGATGTTACTGACTGGTTTTGAGGAGACAGTCCTGTATGAAGAAAGCCACTAATTTGGGCCATCCAGTTAAAGACAACGAAATACAGGTATCTCTTGGATAGAATCAGTAATTCCACGGAAAACAGTGAACTTCAGAACCAGTTGGTTAAATCTGTCCTGAAGGGATATATTGAAAGCCAGCATCAGTTTTCAGAAGCAGCCCCTCTTCCTACTAGTACCAGACTTTGGATTTATCATCAAATCTTTCTAGCTGTGAATAAGTTCTTGATTGTTGACTTCAATGCTCTGTCCCTGGAAACCCTGGCATCTTTCCCCCTTAATAAAATGCAGACGTCTGTTATTTCCTGCTTCACCCACATCATCCACCATCATCATCTCTTGCTGGTGATCACCAACGGGGTGGTCACCAGCATGACTCAGAGTAAAAGGCAGGACATGATTTCATGTTATTTTCTACACAGAATTTCTCTTTGGTTTACTGAATTTTTATTTAGCACTGAGCTCTGCTGCTGTTGTGACTGTTCCAGGATTTGCCAGCCCCTGACAGCCAGAGGAATGCTCTTGCTATTTCTAGCACACCTTTCCTTCTCATAAATGCCTCCTTCCCTCGGGGGAGACAACACTACACTTCCAGCTAAACAGCTGTGCTGGTGGCAACGCTGGTGTTTCTCCTAACAACTGGCAGCAGCCATGCTGCTCGCTCTATTTAATAGCAGTAAAAAATTTAACACCCCAACAGCAGCCAGCAGACAGTTGGCATTACTATGACTACGCTGCTTATTAAAATCCATGGCAGGTATTTTTATTGCGCTTTAATTGCACAGAGTAATTCAGAAGACATACCTGTAATTTAAGTCTCCAAACTGGGGCCTGTGATTTATGATAAGGGCACTAGCAGAGTTTTATTGCAGCAAAACTGTCAGCATCTGTGCTCTGATCTCCAAACCCTTTTCTGCCAGAGTGAAAATATCAGTGACA
Source organism: Dasyornis broadbenti (assembly GCA_013397935.1). NCBI lineage: Eukaryota > Metazoa > Chordata > Aves > Passeriformes > Dasyornithidae > Dasyornis > Dasyornis broadbenti. The sequence goes on along the minus strand of VZRN01002870.1, from coordinate 329,886 downwards.
GGACAAACAAATCTAATTGGGGGGTAAGGAGAAAAAGAAGCCATAAGCACAAAAAACACACAGAAGGAACATAGCAACTACTTTTTCTTCATCTAACTGGAACCACAGGGCTTTCCTTTCTGTAAAACTGAGAAGCCCAAACACCAGGATTGCCTGCATTGCACATGGCTTGCACCACTGGGCTGCTTACAGGTTCTACACACGTCTACTGCCTGCATGGCCATCTCCTTGTAGCTCTTTGCTCATGATCCTTCCATTGCAGCTACGGAGAGAATTCTTAAGGAAGGTTTTCCTGCGCATGGAGGTTCCTGCGGAACAATAGACCTGCAGAGTTTCTGCTTGCTCCCTTCACATAGCAATAACCACACAGAGGTTTTTAAATTAACATCCAATGCCTAATAGACTGTCAGCAGAGGGAGAAGACCAAGAACATTTTCTGTATACAGGTTAGGGGTAATTTAAGAGTTTTTCCAGAACTCCAGATTTCCCTGGAAAAGCAGCAACCCTCACTGTCTGACTCCTACACAGAAAGATCATTCAAGGAACTACGAAGCTGTAGCACAAAGCACATAAACACATTACTTTTAATTATTCAAGCTCTGGCTGCTATTTACTTTAGGGCTAGAAAAAAGGAGAGGAAAACCTTCTTATTCTTCTGATTTCTTCCCTGCAAAAGTTTACACAGCTTGCATGAACCAAGGCCAAATGCAATGCCTGTAATCTGCCACAGATCATCACTCCTAAATATCTTTCAACAACACCAGCCAGGAGAACTTTCCCTTGTCACTTCACAGATATCTCAGCAGTAAGAAAGTAGTGCTCAACACCCCGAAATCCACAGGTATTCGGTGACAAAAACGTCCTTTAGGGGAGAAGAGTAGGCTTTGGAACCAGGGGTGGACGAAGATAGAAAACTCAGGTGCCTGTGACCCAAGAGTGGTGTCAGCTGTAAGCAGGAGCCGTGTAGGCCAGGGCAACTGGATTACAACAGCAATTCAGAATGATATAAAACCATTATTATAACTATATTGACAATGACTAAAATTCCACTGTTGTTTCCAGCATCCTCTTTAGTTCCCTCATCAGCCTATTAGCTATGTTTTCACTTGTCCACGTTTTTCACCAGTGGGAGAAGAAACACTTGCGTGAAACAAAACTGTTCTTGTTCACTAAAACGCTGGAGGGAGACATTAAAACAGTCTTAGCACTGCTCCATAATCCCAACCTATATTTAGCAAAGCTAAATCCTATTTATGGCTTCAAATACATATAGTATCAAGCAAACTAAAGAGCCAATTACATCCCCAATGTTATTATCCCAGTGACAGGACAATATAAAACCCAGTAACAGCTTCTCATTAATCAGCTAATCAAACATGTTTCTAGGAGTTTGGTTACCATAAATAAACTACAATATGGCCAAATCCTTAAATCTTTTCTTTATTAATAATTCTTTAATACTGTATCTCTGCAGTTTTACGGATTAAAGTAATACTTCCATCCTGTCCTAAAGAAGCAGATTGCATGTTTATTGCATGTTGATTGTTATCTCATAAAATGATGAGCATTCATCTTAGGGTGGCTGTCAGGCAGTCACTGGTGTTTCCATCTCCATCCCTATATATTCAGAGACCAAAAGAACATCCAGAGATGATGTTATTGGGAATACTTTTAATCGTTTTTCCACCAGAGCACAAGGAGAAACAATGAGGCCCAAAAAGCCACAGCACTCAATCATCTTTCAGCCCTGGTTAGAATCAATAAGCAGCTGTGAATGGGCACTCTTCTGACAACACAGCCTAAAAGAAAAATAAGAAAGGAAAAAAAGAGAGAGAGAAAGAAAACATTAATCACTATAAATCAATAGAGTAATGAAATCTTCTTGCATTGGAAATAACAAGAAAGGCATTTCATTTAATCATAATTTCCCACAGTCCAGACCCACTTTCTACCCTAAGTTATGTACACATATAGAGAGAAAGAGCAGCTGTGCTCACCAGCACCACACACTCATTCATCTTGTGGTTTTTTTACTCTTTTTTTCCTTTTTTTTTTAATAGATATATTTTTCTCTTCCCTCAAGGGTATTTTCAAAGACAAACCCAAGGCACTTTAGGAGACACCCAGTTCTCACCATTAAATCACTTGCTTCCCATACCTAAAAGTTTTAACATGTTTTTCACCTGATGAAAGCTGGATTCTAACAGTAACCAGTCCTGCACAAATGATCAGCTGCTTTTAGAAAATTGGGTGAGGGTTTAGCATTTTGTCCCCAGGCATACAAAGGACAACAAAGGAAAAAGGGAAATCAGAGCAAGCACTAAATGTTTCACCATCCTTGTAGTCAGCATCAGTGGTATTGACCAGATAAAAGATCACAGACACCTATTCCCTGCCTGCTCCAATTACAGGAGCATCAGAAAGAACTTAGCAAAAAAAAAGTTCCACAGCCCAAAACGCCAATATAATTTTCTTTTTCCAACACCATTTTCTTGGTGCTTTTAAAGGTTTTTAAGGTGCAAGATCTCAATGCCAGTGTGTGTTGTGACAGAGGAGCACCACTTTTAGCCGCATGCAAGTGTCCGTGCTGAAGTGTTCCACTCACAGGGTGGAATGGGGATGCAGGACTTTGTATTGTCTGGTTCAGGCTTTTGTTGCTTGGCAAAATCCACCACACTAGTAAGTCAGAACATCTTTTTGGCCAAATGTTTTTTCAAAAAGAAGTGAACAATGTTTTCTGCCACTTGTAGATTACAAATGAGATCAAGTATCAAGGCTGTCTGAAACCTCCCTATATAAAAAAAAAAC
>VZRN01002870.1:312714-327042 GCA_013397935.1 Dasyornis broadbenti | reverse complement strand
AAAAAAAAAAAAAAAATTGGTGTCTTTTAATTTCTACCCCAACCCAGTGACTGGAGGTGTCTCCAGGGAGCACAAAAAGAAGGGGGTCTGAAGTTCTTAACCATCCTCAGCAACATGGTAATGACACTGCAAGCACCAGCACTTCCCATTAAAAACATGAAGTTGCCAGGCTGAACTGTTCATGTCATTTGCTACTTGTTCACAATAAAATCATATTAAATTCAGAATAGATTGAAGACTGCTATAACCCAGAGTTCCAATTCACAGGGGCCCATAACCTTTTTTGAGAAGGTTGCTTCATTCTTTTTTTGGTCAATGATTCCCACTTCTCCATCGTCATTTTATTACAAAAAACGTTCTGCTGTGCTCTGAGACTGCAACTCTGTCTCTTGTTTTCTCTGCCATGATCAAAAAACCAAAGGGACAATCCTTTCCTAGGTCATATTCAATCAGTAAATCAGCCTATCTGAGGCATGGTCATCATGAATCTGTCACAGAAATGTCTTCCTTGAAGTAGGTTTACAGAACAATAGTGAAAACTTAAAAGGTGACAAAAACCCAACCTTGCTTGATATGTATCAGCAATCCATTTTTTCCATCCACACTCATCCTGACTTTAGTATTTCACTTCAGAATCAATTAAGTACATTGAGGATTTATGATGACCTAGAACAATAACATTATTTATTAAAAAAATGCTGGAAACAGCAAGCTGGATACTACACATAACAAATCTTGACATTTTATGTGTCTTCAATCTTTTCTCCATCATGAGAAGCACCATATACAGACAGTAAGGTCCTGGGGAAGCAACATCCCAAATGGCCAAACATTGCCCTACAGAATTGCTGGCTGAAAGCTTCCACAATATTTAGTATTTTTCGTTATGTGCTGGCTGCTGAGATCACAGGGCTTTATCTGAAACCTTGGCTTCCATGGGGCATTATCTGTTCCCCAAGTCTGCACATGAGAGCTTGAGATGATAAATTATGTCATTTCATACTGCAGAGGAAGAGGAGATATTCAGTCAAGACTAAAAATACCTTTTGAGTATCAGTGTAGAACAACACTTTCCCCACTTGTTTGCACCACACACCACCCAGTTCATCACATGCTCTGTCACAATATTGCATCACAAAAAAGCCTTTAACTTCAGTGTTCTACCTATTACAGTAAGGAAGGATTTCCACTCACAACTGTTAGGTAAATCATGCCAAAACCAAGGTTTGCACATTTGTATTCAGAATCTCTCGAAAAACGTCATTTATAGCCTCTTGACCAATGAAGAACTAAAGTCATGATCTGGAATGCTTACATCAAAATAAAATTAGGAACTGTTGTAGTGTATACTGCCAAATTATATTCTAGAGAATTTCCAAGCTAAAATTCTGCTGCCACACTGCCCACTGGAGGAATCCCACAGGCGAAACTTCAGCCTCACTCCTGTGTGAACACCTCTTGCTTCTCCTTGACAAAACAAGGATGTGCTGTACGCCTGGTTTAGGGAAAGAAAAAAAAAATGTCCATATTGCCCAGGAAGGGTGGAGGGGAAACAAGGAGAACAAAAAAAGAACCAGTTGTTACTGTGCTGGAAGCCAAGGTTCAATCCACTGAGATGAAGTATTTAAAGCATTTTAAAAGTGATGTGGTTGTGATGCTTTCAGAGTACCTGATTTATTTCTTGAACAAAACAGCTACATACTTGGCATCACACTGCTTGAAACAGAAAACCAAAACACACCCATAGAATTTATGCTTTCTGGAAGCCAACCATACCCCAAAGATATATTTCTAGTTGGCTAAAAGAATGCCAGTTCAGAAGGGTATACTATAAATAAGGCACTCAACTAGAAAATGTGAAATAAACTTCATTGCAGAAAATTCTTATAAACGCCTCTTTCCTTGACTTAATCATCAGAAATTGGGCAGTTTATGCATCTAATACAGATATACATGGACATTTAGCTTATTTGCTAATGCAGCCTCAAAATGAAGTATTTATTAAATATATTTTATAGATTAAAATAGTAAATTAATATCAAAATCATCCATAGCTTGTCAAAAGTATCTGATTAGAGAGAAGGTGCCTTTTCAAAAAAATCATAGGATTAAAAAACGTGGAAAAGAAAATACTTGGAAGTAGCCTTCACAAACAGGATCAAGGGGAATGACAATTATTTCCAATCAATCAGTTAATCTGCAAGTTAGAAAAATGAAAGAAAAAGGTCCAGTGGGTACATGTGAAGTCTTTTATGATGCCCCCCTTGTTGCTTTTAGGCTTTCACTTACACTGACAGATGAGCACGTCTAGAAAAGACAAGACAGATTAAAAATGTTTCAAGCCAAAAGGTTGCTTCCGTATGGAGGAACATGGTCATTATGTGTTCCTGCGATTTTGCACAACTAATGTCAATCCCATCCTCAATTACCTGTATATTCCTTACATTTTCTCTGTCATCACATACACAAAACAAAACATGTAAGTAAATTATTGTGGGTCTTCTTTCAAGGGGAAACAGTCATGCTGAGCTGTGCTTTTGTTGTAGTTGTTTGGTCTGGCCTTTACTATTTACTCATAATTTACCACAAAAATATATTATTTGTCTTTATTTAAATGCATAACACCAAAGTCAAGCAGAATTGACAGCAGTGAAATATGGAACTTGGCACAGAAAAGTCCTTTCTGAAAGAGAACCTCAGAGCAGCTTCCCCAAACTCCAGCCAAACTCCCAGACTTCTACAGAGAATTCAAACTATCTGTAACTTTTCTTATCAAGCTTGAAGAAGTTTTATTGCATCTGCTCCAAGAATTTTAACAGGTGAAAAATTGACAGCATGTAACATTACTGGAGTGGATATCTAATATTCTGAATTCATGGGGGAACTAATTCTGAAGACTGTTTAATTCCTTGTTCTAGGAAAATTCCCACTAAAGTCAATGAGACTGTGTGGGGTGAATTTAGAAACTAAAACGTAAAATGGTACAATAGCAGCCGGCCCCTGAGATAAAAGAATTTGTGTAGAACTGCTCTTGCAACAAAAGCTGAACGTACCAAAAGCTCACATGGCTTCAGATTTCACTTTAATTAGAAATGAGTCGAGTTTCAAAACAGTTCTTGAGGTGTATCAAATTTTAAAGCAAACCTGGGCTTATTTCCACAAGCAACATCCAAAGCCAATGTATAGATTTGCACCAAAAAAAAAGAGAGAAAACTGATGGCTTCTGCTTTCTTCACTGGTTTTGTACAAGCTGTACTTTGTGAGGACAGATCAAAGGAAACAAAAAGAGGATGGCATCAGTTGCCATAATCTAACCCAGACAGTCATCCCAGGGGCAATGCCAGGTGCTGCCAGGAAGAGCAAAGAAAGCAGCTGCTCCATGACATTTGAAGACCCTGGCTCTGGTAGGTTCTGCTTCCTTGAATGATGCTGTAACTACTTAGGGCAGTGCAGTGTGAGCACGGCACAAACCCTCCACATGACCCAACAGTCCATTTCCCCTTCAGAAACCTCGCAGTCGGTAACTGGGAATAGCTTGTTCAAGGAATATTCCACCTAAACCCCAGCATTTAGGGCGTTGGCTTACATAGGAAGCCTGCAAATGTTTATCCTTCTGGTAATGCCTCCTTTATTGGAGAATTTAGTTACAGCAAGCCTGTTGGCATGACCACATTACAATCTGTAAAAAGAGTATTTCATGGAGTTTGTTGCTTAGTTATTGGTGGGGCTTGTTGGGAGCATTCTGGTAGATGACTTTCTCATGAAAAAGAAAAAAAGTAAGGATCGTTCTTTTAAGAAGACATTTCAGTAGGTAGGGCCAGATCATCAGGCTTCCTGAACTGGCTCGTGCTTTTGGGAGTCAGCAAAGCTGCACTGATTGGCCCTTGGGGAATATCCTACCCTGATTCCTGCTGGTTTCCTCACAGATAGGATCTTGTCACCACCTTATTCCTCAGGCACATTTTGTCACATCCCCTGCATTGCTCTTCATGAAAAAGAAACAGGAGTTATTCTGCTCAGCCTCAAAGTTACAGTAAAAGCCCGGGGCACAACGTTTTGCTCCATTTCTCTATTCATCAATGTAAATAATTACTACAGAACTTGCAATGAAATAGAAGAGTAAAATATCAGCCTCACTTCTCAGCTTACTCAAACATCTTCTGGAATATCAGATCCTCCAGATTTTTGTGTTTAAAATGCATTAATATCAGTGATGCTACTGCAAAATCCATTCATTCAATCAAAAGACAATAATTAAAACTTGGAAAGGCTGAGTGGAAATTTTGGTACGGACTGAGCATAGCCAAGCTAAACATATTCCCAGGAATCAAGAGCTTGTGGTATACATGAACTGTAGCAGCTCTTCAACCCCAAAAAGATAATTTGTATAAGGAACAAAGAGATTTTTCAGTTCAGATGTATGATAACATAGAAGAGTTAATGTTCTGAGAAGCTCTTATGAATCTGAGAAAAGTCACAACTTCTTCAAAATCTGTGAAAAAAAATCCCCTCTTTTTGCTTCTGAGGCATTACTGCACTTCAGCAGACACCAAAAACTTGAAAGTACTGGAACTTGATCAACACCACATTTCTTTCAGGAAGCTTTGATTTTTGTATCCAAGAAATTAATCTTTTTTTTAATGAAACACTGCTTGAAACAAAGCATCCTTTTTCCCGAGACTCAGCACATGAGTTTAAGTGGCACAAGAAGTTTGTCTGCCCCACTAAAACAATCTGGTTTTGAGAGTGAGGGAAGAGGAAGACAATTCCCATTTCACCTCTTTTTTAATCCTCCAGTCCTTAGAAGAGAGCTTTGACATCTGCATTCACATATTCAGCAAAGGGTTATTTTTATTAAGCAAAGCTCTCAAAGAGCCACCATGTGATTTCACTTATGTTTTGCTGGGGTACTACATTTGCTTTGCTTTGAGGGTTTTACCAAACAGAAGGCTCCAGATATATCCAGCCCTCATTAGAGAGAACATATTGCCCTTGGACTTGCAACATCTAAACAGACCTGAACCATGGGACATGCTCCAGAAAGCTGTGATTTTTCAAAAAACATAGCTGGCAAAAGCTGTGAAATATTTCCGTCACAGAACAGTGTGCAAGGTACAGAAGTAGCAAATTCTAGTCTAAAAGTCTGCACCATTAATCAGGCCTTGCAATCACTCACTCCACCAGGTGGTTACACTGCAGCATCAGAAATGAACTCAAAAAATTTTAAATTCCCAGGGTGGAAATACCCAGCACATGCTCTTTGTGATCATTTGGCTTTGCTGTTATGTATCTCAAGGAAGCATCAATCAGGACACCCATAAACTTCTGAAATGTTGCAGTCTAACCACAAATTTTATAAAGACTTAAATTCAAATATTAAGGGAAAAACAAAACCAAACCTCACCACTGACCACTACCATACCTCTTAAGTTCTCATGGACTGCCAGTGATTGGGAATAAAGAAAAGGAAATTCACCCATATTAGGAACAGTGTTTTCTAAAATAGAAAGGTGTAAGATGGAAGGAGACACAGATTTCACGAGTCAACAGGAAAGGAATTCACACTGGGCAGGTTCAGAAACTCTACCACCTTACAGCAGCCATCTCTTTCATTTGCTTCCAGCTATTTCAGATCACCTGCAAGTTTTATGTCATAAAACTTTTTTTAAAAGAAGTTTATGTAAAAGGTCTCTTCTTACAGATTTTTAGCACCTTCTTCTTCCAGACTGGCTGGTTTGTTTGACTGTTTCTTCCAAGGCGATCTTTAAAAGGCTGGACTGACACACCAGTCTATCAAACAAATGCTAATTTTTATTTCATTATTTTTCCACAGTCAAGGGAGTCCAGAATCCCCAGGCATTTCCAAGGCCAAAAGTCAGTTTTGTCCCATGAAGAAAGGCTGAGAGTAGATATTTTCCTATACACCTCAATCAAATTACTCCTTAGATTTAGCAATTTTGTATTTACTGTTATTTTTTGCCTGTTTCTGTGTCACTTGTTAGTAAACTCTTATTTTTTCACTCATATCTACTCATATTTGGTTCCTCTTTATGAGTGGAAAGGGATTTATTGAAACTAAGGGGAGGTAATTCATTTAATAGTGTCCACCTCTTAAATTGTCTTAAAACTGCAAGATGAGAGGATCATCTCTCGGTGCTATTGCTACAAGGCTAAGAGAAACCGACTCAGAAATTTCTCTTGGGACTCTGTGTTTAAAGTCTCCTTCTCACCTAGCCAAGAGCTGATTGTTTCTTCCTGCAAGCTTTATCCATCCATCCACCATGCTTTCCACTAAACCAGCAGGAGAGCTCTGGAGGGTGAAATGGGCTCTTTATTGCGCAGCTGCTTTGTGGGTGCTTCTCCACCTTTTCACTCAGTGAGCAGAATCCAGAAGGAGAGTTGCAGATTCTGTACATAATCTCATTTATTAAAGGTGCATTTTCTGTAGGGAAGAACGAAAAACATGTCTGATGTCAGAAAAGACTTTCATAATTGGTGTAAGATTTCCCATGACTAATTTATTTTGTCAGTGGCAGTGATTTACAGTCCCAAAAAGATGCAATTATCAGGAATCCAGTGACCCAGATGGAAGACTTTGGACTACGTGCAAAATCCTCTCTTATCTTGCCATGTACTTTGAGACAGGACAGTTGAGCATAAAATTGACTTGCATGAGAGAAAATAATTCAGAGTACACAGACTCAGGCATGCAACTCCTCCTCTCAGATAATTAAGATACTCCTAAATAGGAAGTAAACATGTAAGGAATCCTGCTACATGCTTGTGGTCTAGAGACCTTTCAGTAGTACCTGTCTTTCAGACTCATTTTTTTCCAAAGTTATTTGCCACTGCATAATTCCAAAAAGCAGTGAACCTCTTAAGTCAGAGCTGTATTTGTCATTTTAACAGTCCAGACTACTCCATCAGATATCTTGGCATAACTGATGTACTGAAACACTATAGGTTTGGAATATTTTATTTCAGAATCTATGCAGTTAGTGCTTCTTTGGATGTCCATAATATTTGCAAGGAGAAAACCATGTTACAAAGTTAATCAGAAAATAGAGATATAATAAAATACTGCTTTACAAAATAAATTTTTTAAAGAGGCAGAGAACACATGAAATGCTGGAGCCTGTTACCTCAGCTTTACACCAGAAGATTAACCTCAACCTATGTTTATGAAGCTGTCTTTAAGGGAATGGCTGAAGAGCGTAAAGAGAGTTGTCACATATGTGGTTTTTACAGAGCAATAACAAGGCATTCATGTTCCTTCTGTTTCTCCCAGTGAGATATTTTTGGGTTTAAATATCAGACACGGATCCACTGTGTATACGGGAGAATGAAATGTGAAAGTGTTAAATGAAGCAGAAAGCTCATGTCAGAGATCACACTCCTACTCCTTACAGCTGAAACACACATGGATCTCCCAGACTTCCAGATCTGTTGAAAAGAAAACCTGGAAATTTCACACATTCCTGAACATCTCACAAGAGGGCAGAAATACCACCGAGAATTCTCAAACTGAAAGAGAAATCCTCTCCAGAGTTAACTGTTATGCACATCCCATGTTATATAGCCATGGCTGGAAGTGCTTGAAATCCCTTTGAAAATAAGGCCAGCATTAAAATAATGCCTTCCATCATCAGAGTTCCCCTATAGGCCTCAATCCAATTGTGCCATCAATAAAATACTGTACCTGAAACATTGCTCTGTCTCTTTGCAACTAAGCCTGAACAAATATTTATGCAGCAGCTTACATTTTTAGGTGGCAAAAGAATTCCACAAACAAACCACATAAAAAGCCGCTCAGCTTTTAAAATTTATACTTTATGCAAGAAACAGTCTTCACTCCTAAAAGACTACATCTGTCATAAGATTTGCTTCTATTATGTTGGAAATATCTGTATGAAGACAGTAGTTTACACACATAAAACACCCTAAAAACACTTGGGTGTCTTTGCAACAGCAACCCCAACAGTTTTAAGGGGATGATTTTAAAAATATCTATATAGAAAATAATTTCAATTCAGAATTGGCTGCATTCTTAATCATATATCAGCAACTGTGTCACTGCTGACCTGTGATTAAAACTCCAAGCATGAAAAGTCTGTGAATATTTAAATGATGAGATCAAAGCACCCACTGTCTCATTAGTACCTAAACCCATCAATTCACTTTCTCAGAGTGCTCAAATTTGATAAAAATGTCTTGGTATAAAAACAAGGAAGCATATGAAATATAGCAACTAGACCAACAATTTTGCAGCAAAATTCTTGAGTAACAAGTAGAGAGATGCCAAGTGTCCCTTGTGCAGGTTTATGTGATCACTGAAAGTGACAGTGGCACTAAATTAGTTTAGTAATAAAATCAATGCAGCAGTGGAGTGAAATCTCAGAGCCAGGCAGGAGTAATGCTGGATTTTCTTTATTTCTAAGCAATAATAAAATGGACAGACACAACAAGTGTCAAGGAACACTATCAGTGGGCCAATATCTGTAAGTTCAGTTTTCAGCTTCCAAGTCTGTCTCATCAGCCTTGTCATCAGTGAAATAATAATAATAACAATATACAGTAATTTTATATCATAATATCATAATATCATATCATAATATCATAATATTAGAATATCAGAATATCAGAATATCATAATCATCTTTCACTTAAAGGCCAGGATTCAGATTATTTTTTCTTCATGAGTCCAGAGGAGCTTCTGGAAGAGATTATTTAGACTAAATTCACAAGACTGAGAATCTTGTTTGAGTTTGAGAGACATTAAAAATTTTCATTTAGTTCTGTTGGAATTTCATGGCACTACTAATGAAAATTCACACTGAGAAAATGGATAACTCACCAGGGCAAGCTTGAATAGGGAGAAAGTTGAAACTAAACCCAATTTATTGTGTCCAATTCTCTTTATCGTTTTGGTGTCTGTTAATTACAGAAAGTTTTACAAACACCAACTTGTCTCTCAATAGACAAGGGTTTACCTTGTTTTTTATTCCAAAATGAAATTAGGATGGAGGGTAGGACTTCTGGCAGGACTTTACTCTTTCTCCCAAAACCACCTGTAACCCCTCAAAAGTTTTGATCACAATGACTTCCCAGCAGAACACAGCAGAGAGCATAAAATGAAATGCCCACAAGCTCAGACGCCCAAGGCTAAATTCTTTGGAACAGCTCTTGAAATTGCTTTGGAATGAATAACTGCTGGAATTCTATCAGCCCTACCCCAACTGTGTGCATTGCACTGATACAGCTCGGCACTATCACCTCATTTGCAGGCTGGACAATATCTAATCCCAAGGAAAGAGACAAATCCGTTCCATTTCAGAGTTCAGACCAACCCCCAAATGTCCTGGACTTGAACTAATAGCTGCAATATGGCCAAATGTAAATTCTGGCACTGTAAAAGCAGTTAATAGCTCCCGAAGATTTAATGGCACAGCCAAGGTTTATTGCAGAATAATATTTAAAATCTGATGAAAAATAATTTTTTATTTCTATATGACATTCAAGGTAATAAAAGCATTAAGCCACAATAGACACAGAAGAAATTCCTAAGCTTATAGGCTTTACAGAGCTTATAATTGTGAAGAATTTTAAGGTTATTTTCTTATTTCCTACTCACAAATACTATGCCATTTTATTGATATTCAAAGTAATAAAATAATAATTTCCAATTATCAGTTCATCGTGGTGAACATATAATATGATTTACTTTTTAATTAAGGAGTAGTTTTCAAGGCTGAAATAGTTCATTTTTAATCGAAGAAAGTTATAAACTTTTTCCTGTAAACTCTGAACTCGTCAAGAGTTTAACGAGCTACAAGGCTGACTTTTCAACCATTAAGTTTTGACTGAAAACATAAAATACTAAGGTTTATTTTATTTAGTGATGCAGCTGACACGACACTACACCCTTTGCCAGTGTCGGTTTTGGACATAATATGATCAGGGTTTGTAATCAGCAAGAAAGGCAACGCAGGCTGAACACAGCATGGGACAGAAGAGAGAGAAGCTGGAGAGAAAGCAAACTCATTTAAATCAAATCACAGTTCTTGGTCAAGACCAGCAGCACAAGATGCCCTCTCCCACTTGCAAAATATATCTGTGTTTCTCGAGGTTAACAGAGGCTTTGTAGATACCTGGTAAATTACAAACAAGCAATTTTACAATTTGGAGAGCAGTTTCATGTGGGGCATTCCTTATTTAACCATCTGGAGATGACCTTGCACAGAGGAAAAGGCAAACTCCGCTTCTAATAATCACCTATCTGGAAGAAGAGTCTGCCTTTCCCTCTGCCACTTATAGACATTGGGGAAAAAACAGATTAAACCAGAAGAAAACATAAAGTACAGGCACATAAAACCACTCACTAACAGGTGCATGTTGTGAATCTGGAAAAGATCCTCAGCCACTGATGTCCTGAGGCACCAGAATGGCAGAAGTGGGGGTTAAAATGAGCTGAACAGGGGCTAAGCACTAAGGTAGAAGAGTTAAAAGGAGTTTGCAGAGAAAAACATCTGAGTGCTTTTACTTGAGCACAGTCACCTCCCCACCCCCCCAGCTGAGTCTGAGGAGCAGAGCAGAAGCCTTCCTCCAATAATTATGTGGGCATTTGAGAGACAGGCAGGGGGGAGACTGGGTGCCAGACCTGACAGCAAGGGGGTCCACAGCACCAAGAACGGCAGTACTCACCAGCATCAGAATTCCCTTTGTTTCACTTCCAGGTTTTCCGCAATTAGATACGTTCTCTTCAGTAATTGAGAAGTGACTCAGCAAGGCTAACAACCAGAACTGCACATCAAAACAGTGGGGGAAAAAAGAAAGCTGTGAAATGAAAGACTGTCAGGTGTTGAGTTAGCCTGCTGACATTGGTACAAGCTGTTCCACAGGCAGAGGTTTTAAGCATGAAGTGGGGCTAAAATAGCTGTCTTTTTAAAATAAACATCAGTAAATAAAGTTTTCTGCTTCACTATGACAAGTGGATTCTGTTTCTTTACATATATAAGTATATAAAGACAATATCCTGGATGAAATCCTTCAGATAGGTTTTTTTTTTTTCCAGGCTGCAGTTTTGTTTGAACAAACAGAAATCAGAATCTGAGCCAAGGCACGGTGTTCAAAATACCTTCCTGACACTTCCTACCATTAGACACATTATATAAATAATTGTATTTTCAGTTCAGATGTACTATTGAACATCTAGTTTTCTTTTATCCGTTTATATTTTGCAGAGATAAATCCCACTAGTGTGCAAGCAGAGCCAGTCTAAGGGAGGAGGAGAAACTTTAACCCAGACTGTCATACCAACCTCACATTTGCTGGAAATAAGGATGATAGCCCACAGGAAAAAGATCTGATAGCATTTTTCATTAATTATGCACTTATTTCTTAAAATTATTCAGAGCAGGTTGGACAAGCCTTGATAGATTTCAAAGGCCATCCTGTGTGTACGTACTAAATAGCCCACATTTATTAAAATCCAGCTTTTGGCTATGCAGAGTTCACATTGCCATTCCAATAATTTTCCGTAAATTGAAGGACTTGCAAGTGTAGATTAATTGAGGCCATGAAACAGCAGCTAGAGTAGAGAAATTAGATATTCCCTTTCATAGTTTCTTCTCTTGAACTTTCCAATTTCACTGTGGTGGGCAACTCCCAAAAATCAGACAGCAAGGGAATAAAAGCTAAAACAGCGTTTATTAAATCCAGTGGTAGAATTGGTTAATGGTTGCATATAGACTTTGCTTGCTATCACGCATCACTTTGAAACAACCAAATAAACAAACATTTGAGTGTTTTTGTTGGGCACTCTCTGAAAATAGTCAAGAATAATTTGGTTTGTCAGGTCTATCTGTTGCTAACCACAGATGATTTGGAAGTGACTCTGTTTAAGACAACTTGTGGGTTGTGTAAAAAAAGAAAAAAAAAATATTCCAAAATGACAACCAAACAAAACCATTAAACAATAAAAAACCAAAATCTCACAAAAATCCAACCAAACAAAAAGAAAAAATTCAGCAAGGCCCATGTGCTCTATAATTTCCTGAATAGATTTTGATGCTTTAAGCATACACACAGGTTTATATAGATGATTTCTTATTCACCTGGTTCTCTGTGGCTCCAAAGTGTGAAAGTTACTGAAGCACTTTCATGATTTGATAGCAGGACGGGTGCCTGGGGGAGAAAGTGGGATTCAGCCTCCAAAAATTGGGAACATCAGAGGATTCCCCCCAGACCAAAGCTGCCAGATCCAATGGTTCAGGCCGGCCTTGGACTCCTGGATGCCCCTTCTCAGCTTCCCCGAAGACATTGGGTTGCAGGATTTTCCTTCTGTCTTGGTTTAAAACACAAATATCTGTCCAGGGAGGTGGGAACTTTGCTGCAATAGAAAGAAGACCCTTGCCTCCATGCCTCCAAATTTCCACTAACTTCAAAATTATGGGAATTTCAGACAAAAATGTAGAAAAAGGAATAACAGTTCTTTGCTAGAAGAAAAAATATATATATTATATATGTATAATAAATAAACAAACAAGCAAATAAATAAATAAATAAATATAATATTTCGGTGTAGCTATGGCCACAGGCAGCAGGGGGCCCCGGCACGCTGCGGGAGGCAGAGGCTGCAGCGAGCCGCTCGCAGCCGCAGGACACGCTGCGATGCCAACTCGGAACATCCCTGGGTGGTTCGGGCTGCCAGCGGCCTGGGACGCAAGGGGGGGTTCTCCCTCTTTCACCCCAGGCAGCCCCCCGTCCACCGAATGGAAGAGAACATCCTAAGACACAGCTGCTAAACCCTTGATTTGCCTCCCCTTCTGCCAGACCCCCCCCTTTGAGGCTGGTGACCGAGCTGTGGCCACACTGGGGATGAGCCCCCTCCCCAAAACTATTCACTTGGTATGGGAGAGTGTAAGCTGCTCCTTGGTGTGGTTTAATTGCTGCTATCCATATTTGGGAGTCCTGCTCCACCTAGAAAAAAATTACCCCCCAGGAGAGTCACCCACTCCCCATCCTCCAGCATCTTCTCGATGATAACGGGAAAAATTCACTGAGAAGCCAAAATCCACAACAGTTTCCTATGGAAAAGGGCTGATATTCAAAGTCAGGCACTGGGGACCTAAAGTGGAATTCTGCCTCCTAAAATTGCGAATGTCACAGGATTGCTCCCACACCAGGACCAATGGCTCTGTCTGGCCTTGGACTCCTGGGAACCCCCTCTAAATTGCCCTGAAGACATTGAGTTGCTAGATTTTCCTTCCTGTGGAAAAGGGTTGATAATGGTGCTGAGATGTGCATGGCCGAAACTGGGGTGCTGCCACC
This sequence comes from Dasyornis broadbenti, assembly GCA_013397935.1. NCBI lineage: Eukaryota > Metazoa > Chordata > Aves > Passeriformes > Dasyornithidae > Dasyornis > Dasyornis broadbenti. The sequence continues at coordinate 313,713 of VZRN01002870.1, read as the reverse complement.
TAAAATTGTGAACATCGGAGAATAGCTCCCAGATGAAAGCTGTCGAGACTGACAGCTCTGGTTGGCCTTGGAGGAGCAGAGGTTTTAAAACCCATAGCCTTCCTTTTGGGAGGCCAAATTGAGTTCTTTGTCAAGCCTATCTAGAATTCTTCAAATAAATCTTCCTCCTTATAAATTTTAGATGATAGAGAACAATGAAAACTTAAAGTGTTCAGAGCTACTGTTTGGCCCCCAAATTTTTACATGGGCTAAAATAGCTGAGGAGTCCCTTCTGCATTTCGAAAAGCTACAGTGAATGGCATTAAACATTCCCTGTTCTACTCCTGCATCTCCAGCCATCATTGTGGCCACAAGAATTTCTCTGCTTAGAGCCATTTCACTCACTGTGCTTTTGCGTCCTGCCAGTGGGTGTCGAGAGTCTGATCTTAGAGCTTGGGAAGTGCAACTAGAGGTGAATGAAATACAAATGCCTCAGCAGCCCATACCTCATATCCTACCTCATGTCACCAGCTGCATTTTCTCCATGTAACAGTGGACACTTATCACTGATGACTTTAACAGGAAGATACCCACAGGACTCTTTAAGTCTCAGCAGAGCCAGACTCCTCCATCTCCCAAAGCATAAAAAACCCTTTGCTTATGTTTCGCTGTCCCGTGGTTCTCTTCCTCTCCTACAAAGCTGGGTAGGCGACACTTTTCATCATTCAGAAAGCACCCAGACAAGATAATTCTAGAGCTAGGCCAGAGCAGTTAAGAGAATCAGTAATAATAAGAGAAAACAATAATGATGAGCCACTAAGATCAGTGTTTGCATTTCAAACATGATGAAACCACCTAGCTCCAAATGAAGTTGTAAAAGTTACCATCAGCAGGTTTGTGGGGTTTTTTTTTTTTGTCACAGCAGTTTCCACACTAGCACTTTCGCCTGTATTAGCACAATCTTTAAAGTACATACAATATTATATATAAATATCTGGATTTTTGTTGAAAATAACATCC
>VZRN01002870.1:229718-312216 GCA_013397935.1 Dasyornis broadbenti | reverse complement strand
ATAAACAAACAAACAAATAAATAAATAAATAAATATAATATTTCGGTGTAGCTATGGCCACAGGCAGCAGGGGGCCCCGGCACGCTGCGGGAGGCAGAGGCTGCAGCGAGCCGCTCGCAGCCGCAGGACACGCTGCGATGCCAACTCGGAACATCCCTGGGTGGTTCGGGCTGCCAGCGGCCTGGGACGCAAGGGGGGGTTCTCCCTCTTTCACCCCAGGCAGCCCCCCGTCCACCGAATGGAAGAGAACATCCTAAGACACAGCTGCTAAACCCTTGATTTGCCTCCCCTTCTGCCAGACCCCCCCCTTTGAGGCTGGTGACCGAGCTGTGGCCACACTGGGGATGAGCCCCCTCCCCAAAACTATTCACTTGGTATGGGAGAGTGTAAGCTGCTCCTTGGTGTGGTTTAATTGCTGCTATCCATATTTGGGAGTCCTGCTCCACCTAGAAAAAAATTACCCCCCAGGAGAGTCACCCACTCCCCATCCTCCAGCATCTTCTCGATGATAACGGGAAAAATTCACTGAGAAGCCAAAATCCACAACAGTTTCCTATGGAAAAGGGCTGATATTCAAAGTCAGGCACTGGGGACCTAAAGTGGAATTCTGCCTCCTAAAATTGCGAATGTCACAGGATTGCTCCCACACCAGGACCAATGGCTCTGTCTGGCCTTGGACTCCTGGGAACCCCCTCTAAATTGCCCTGAAGACATTGAGTTGCTAGATTTTCCTTCCTGTGGAAAAGGGTTGATAATGGTGCTGAGATGTGCATGGCCGAAACTGGGGTGCTGCCACCTAAAATTGTGAACATCGGAGAATAGCTCCCAGATGAAAGCTGTCGAGACTGACAGCTCTGGTTGGCCTTGGAGGAGCAGAGGTTTTAAAACCCATAGCCTTCCTTTTGGGAGGCCAAATTGAGTTCTTTGTCAAGCCTATCTAGAATTCTTCAAATAAATCTTCCTCCTTATAAATTTTAGATGATAGAGAACAATGAAAACTTAAAGTGTTCAGAGCTACTGTTTGGCCCCCAAATTTTTACATGGGCTAAAATAGCTGAGGAGTCCCTTCTGCATTTCGAAAAGCTACAGTGAATGGCATTAAACATTCCCTGTTCTACTCCTGCATCTCCAGCCATCATTGTGGCCACAAGAATTTCTCTGCTTAGAGCCATTTCACTCACTGTGCTTTTGCGTCCTGCCAGTGGGTGTCGAGAGTCTGATCTTAGAGCTTGGGAAGTGCAACTAGAGGTGAATGAAATACAAATGCCTCAGCAGCCCATACCTCATATCCTACCTCATGTCACCAGCTGCATTTTCTCCATGTAACAGTGGACACTTATCACTGATGACTTTAACAGGAAGATACCCACAGGACTCTTTAAGTCTCAGCAGAGCCAGACTCCTCCATCTCCCAAAGCATAAAAAACCCTTTGCTTATGTTTCGCTGTCCCGTGGTTCTCTTCCTCTCCTACAAAGCTGGGTAGGCGACACTTTTCATCATTCAGAAAGCACCCAGACAAGATAATTCTAGAGCTAGGCCAGAGCAGTTAAGAGAATCAGTAATAATAAGAGAAAACAATAATGATGAGCCACTAAGATCAGTGTTTGCATTTCAAACATGATGAAACCACCTAGCTCCAAATGAAGTTGTAAAAGTTACCATCAGCAGGTTTGTGGAGGGTTTTTTTGTCACAGCAGTTTCCACACTAACACTTTCGTCCATATTAGCACAATCTTTAAAGTACATACAATATTATATATAAATATCTGGATTTTTGTTGAAAATAACATCCGTTATTTTTTGGAGGAGGTAACTTGTATCTGAAGCTGAGCTGATATCCTTTTAGCTGTTACAACCCTTTCATTTGTGCTGCCTTTTGTAACAGCTCTTTAGGATGGAATATCATGGGAAATCCATGAAATTAGAGAAGTTATGGGGAGTTCCCTTCCTGCAGGGAGCAGCACACACGGGGTGTCCTTGAGAGAGAAGACAAGCTGAAGGCAGCTACAATACAAACAGGGTCCAGACCCATGGCACCAAAGCCAGGCAAGCAGGAACAACAATAGCAAGCCAGCCCATGGACTGTTCAGGCAGAAACAAGGCAACAACGCCAAAATTCCAAAGAACAAATCAGGAGAAGGACCAGAAACAAGTACACGTACAACACGGCTCAAACCCAGAGCACAGATTGAACAGAGCTCTTGCAGGAACGAGCAGAGGTGGGTGGGTGGGGTGGGTGCCAGGTGAGGTTTGTCAGGACATCTAAAGGCTTATTAGTGCCTTCAGGGCCCTCACAGTGTTTTAACTTGGATAAGCTTTAATGAGCAAGACATCTTAATGACCACGCTGTAGGAAGAGAATATTGTGTTTTAAGGTGCACCAACCCATTGCTTGCTTGAGCCAGAGTTCCGTGGTGTAGATCAATGGAAATTACAATGAATTCTGCAGACACTTATGTGAAATCCATAAGAGACTCCATGGGAAACAGCAGTTTACAATTAATAAACTCTGCTCGAAACTGCATAGTCTGATGTTGATGGCTTTTGGCCTGTGTTCACAACATTTTCCATCTGAAAATGGACTGAGAATTCAGCTCTTCTGACAGGATATCTTGCCATCACAGATCACATCCAAACACAAATCTGGGAGAAGAAATAACAGAGAAAGAGGGTGGTTCCAACAGAGCATTTTTAAATGTGAGGAACACTAAAAACCTAACCAGAGTACAATGAAAAGCTCTAAATAGTTGACCCTCCAAACCTCACTTGCCAGCAGTTTTGCAGGCCATTGCTGCTTAGACCCTCTTGTTCTGACAACAATCAAGGGAAAAAAACAGGCAGATTAAATTCTATTTGGGAATGATCCCTGTAGCCTCATTCAAAGTGCAGCTATCAGAAGCAGTTCACAAGTCAGTCAGTCCACACAGGCTCAGGTGGTCTGATGGATGGCCAGAGAAATCAGGGGTGATCTACAACCAAACAGACAGAACACAGAATAAAATCATAGAATGGTTTGGGTTGGAAAGGTCCTTAAAGATCATCTTCTTCCAACCCTCCTGCCATGGACAGGGATACCTCCCACTAGATCAGGTTGCTCAGGGCCCTGTACAACCTGGCCTTGAACACTTCCAGAGATGGGGCATGCACAACTTCTCTGGGCAACAGTAAGATACCTGAATGACTGGCAAAGCAAGGTCAGGACAGCTGAAAACACAAACTCTAATAACATTCATTCCTTCTTCAGCTTCTTAATCATAAACCTCTATGTTTCATCACTGACACATAATTGTACCACTCCTGCCTGACTTCTATACACTGCCCTTCCTCCACCCAGTCCAGGCTGTATCTGATGTGGGGCACTTCCATGGATTTTGAGCTGCTCAGGGAATGGAGCATCTTTCCTAAACATCTAAGTCTTCAGTGTTAGGGAACTCACTGCTATATGCTGGCTCATTTCAGATAATAAATGTAATAAATATCGATTTAATTGTGAAAAAAATACATGTCTTTTAATAAATGTATACTTTCATAAAATACAAAATAACTTTGGAACTTAAACCAAACCACATCCAAACAGTAAGACAGTGAATACAGAAAAGGAAAAATGCCTGCACGCATTTGGACTGAATATTCTTGTATAACTGTCAAATTTTAGGAATAGAATTTGGGTGGATTTTTCTTTCCCCTGTTGTTTTCATCTGTCAGGAACTCCTGCTGAGGGCAGCCAGCTAGCCAGTGGTTTTGGCAGAGGAAAGCTACTGCTTTCTCAGGAGTTCTTCTCAGCTGCTACAAAATTTGATGGGTGAAAACACTCTTTCCACATCCATACATTTCCTGATGATTTCAGATGTTTTTTCTGACCTTCTTGTGCAGTGAAACACCACCGTCTCATTCCAGCTCTGCATCAAGAAACAGGCAAGAAAGAAACAAATAAAAAGTCTAACCTTATGGTGCTGCTGATACTACCCCTGGGAGTTTTTATCAGTTAAAACACTTTCCTTGCTAGCGCTGCATAGAAGCCATGATTGTAAGTTTTCATGAGACTGAGTCTTATTTGTTTTCTGTAAACTGACAGATTTTCTTTGCTATTCCCCAACTCACTAAAAGGGATAAAAGCAGGAATATATGACCTCTTCCCAGCTTCTGCACATAGGCTGATCTGCTTTTATTGGTTATTTATCTTATTATGCAATGACAAAATCTGTCTGTTCCCATCTTTGGAGCATGTTCACCTAAATTCACAGAAGGGCTGTGCTCCACTTCTCATGAGTGAATGATCTACATGTTGTACCCACCCTGCCTTTATGAGGGAGAGTGTGGGCTTTTCTCCCACCCAGGTCTTCACTTGTCTGCCTCACTGCAGCCAGAACAAGAATCATGTGGGTAATGCAGATCATTAAAAAAAATACCAAAAGCAGGACTGAGTAAAGGCTCTGATTCCTATTTACACTAGGTGTGCAGGCAGTATTACACTACCAGATGTTTCATGGCTGGGCCTGGCTAGAAGAGAGACACTGTGTAGTCCTCACCATGGGTCACACTACGAAAGAAGTCATTACCAAGTACCATAGGATCTGCACAGCAGGGAAATGACAGAAACCTCCTAACAGGAAAAACTCCCATTTTAATAAATCCTATCCTGTCAAAACAGTGGAGACAAATTCATAAAACATCAGGCCTCATTTGCTCCAGTGCTCAGAGAATTATTAATTTAACACTGTTTCCTGAGGTGACTTTAATTCTCACATTATTCAATAATTTAGCCAATATATTCTTGGACTGATTATTTTACAAGACAAATTAAAATGATAAGCAGCAAGCCTCACTGAAGACACCAGTGTTTGATGGATGGTTGCTTAGAAGGACTGAGTGTTGCTATTTGTTGTTCATCCTTCTCCCTCACATGCACACACACAAACTTTTTGTTAATAATAACTTCCTCTATGCTTTGGAAGTCAAGAACTGACAACAGCAACATGAGCTGAGCAGTCACTGTGCAGACTCCCAGATACTGCAAGAGCGCTCTGCTCTGACTGTCCCCTGCTCTCTTTGAACTGTGACAATTAATCAGGTCAAATTGTGCCAATGCCAAAGCACTCTGTGATGGCAATAAATATTCTGAGAGGACTTGCTTCAGATGGAGACACAGATTCATTTCAACTGGTGGCATAAGCAGGGTCCAAGCTCAGAGGTAAAAAGCTGTTGAACTAATTTACTGCACATCCTCCATTTCTGCAGGCCTGGGAATATGAGGTCATGATTTAGGAATGAGAATTAATATATTTCACTGATTTTAACAGATGCTGGCCTCATCCTGTCATTTTTATAAGTAGGAAGGATTCATTGCCTTTCGTTAAAGTACACATGCACTGCAATTTTGTGATAGCATGTCTGCTACATAAAAATAGGAGCAAACTTTCAACCTTCTTTTTTTTTGTAATGCTAGAGTACATTCCAGGATCTAATTAAGTAAAATTTCTTTCTTATACTGAACTGTAGATGGTGGTCAACAGTTCTGGTTAATTCCCTAGACAAGATATTTTGGATTTTTTTTTCCTCCATCTTCGTCTTCACAGCAGATCATTTTAATTCCAGCCGAGACTGAGTGAAGCAATGCTGATTTCCCCAGATGGCTCTGCTTTCTTAGGCAGAACCCCGATGGAATGATAATTACAGGTGAGGAGATAGGAAGAGCTGTGAAACAGATGATAGGAAAAACAATAACTACATTTCACCAGCATGCACCGGCTAACTGAAATGATCATATGATTCCTTATTTGCCTCATGCATGATGCTGTCATGCATTTCATTCTTCGTTAGATTTCACTAGTCTTTTGCATGCCTCTTTTCTATGATTCCACAATGATTGGCAAATTCCTAAAACAAGAAAAATGTTCATCTTTCATACTTCTCCCATGTGAGAAATGAAGAATATCAGTGGGGGAAAAGCCATGTATTGGATTATAAGAATGTTACTTCTTGCTCTTTCCTTCAGGAACATGTGAAATTCTTTTTAATTTGGAAGTAGCTCTGCTAGGCTGCCAGTGGGAGTCCTATGCGTGATCCCAGGAGCCAAAACCAAAACAAAATTCACAGTGAACTGACAGATGGGTGGGGTCGGACTGTCTCACAACACTGACAGCACAGAATAAACACATGTGATATTTGTCTGATCCAAGAAATGGTGCAAGGCCTCACAACACCTTATACACACTCAGCAACAGAGGAGAATGCTCCCCACGGTCCCATCGGTGGATAGTAAGTCAGACTGTTTTGGTGGCAGAGGCTTGGGGAAATGGCTTTGTACACATATTCATCCTGATTCTCATGTACTTGCAGTTCCTGTGAAGCTGCTGCCTCAACACATAATTTGTAACAGCTCTTTCCACTTGCAGATATCCTTGGCCATTGCTGAGTCCAGCCATCAATCGCCCTGAGAGGTGTCCATGAGAGCTTGTCTGATTATGCCCATTTCTTTCCAGTAAAAGGTTTTCCATGAGGAGTCCATTAGCATCACAGACATGTGTGCCTGCTTTCTTCCCACGCCTTGTTAACAGAGCACAAATCCAGCTTATCAGGGAAAGCTCTTGGCAGCCAAGTTCCTGTTAAACAGGTGGGGCAGCAGAGCCACAGCTTTGCAGGCATCCACATGGGAATCACCTGCATGGAGTGGTGCGGTCCCATATTCTCCATTGCCTTTAAACTCCTAACTAGAATGTACTACAATTTATCCTGCCCTCCAGCTGAGGTGATGGAGTGGCACGCTGATCCTGGGATCATTATTATTTTTTATTATTCATGAGTATTCGTTATTATTCATGATTATTCCTTATTATTCATTGTTTTCATTATTATTCATTATTATTTTATAATGCCTGCTGGCATGATTTTAACAGCTGCTTGCATGAACACATGGAAGTCAGGCCAGCTTTGTGCCACCAGCGCTGGGGACATGCCTCAGGAAAGGAGAGCAAGGACAGGATGGTGCTGGGGGGCTCTGTGGCCGCACCAGCATTATCTCCCTGCAGGCTGTGATTGAAAGCATCACTGTTCAAAAAGTGAACTGAGCTATCTACAGTCAAACTTGGGTTTGGAGGCTGCAGAATGTGACCTCATAAAAGCTCGGTCAAGGCTAAAGTACATAATAATGCATGAAGTAAGTTAAAAGATTAAAACCTTGCTAGAAGAATATGTTAAAAAACATTCGGGGAACAAAATTAAACCCAGCTGACTGGTGCAGTGAAAAACATTGTGGAAAATCAGTAGATAAGGATACAGGCAACAGGTTCAGAAAGACAGGTGGAACACAATCTTCCTGTATAAATGCATATGCAGTTGTACCAGGAATCCTTTCTAACAAAACCAAGAAAGTCTTTTCCTCTTCCACTTGTGTGTTCACATTCCTAGCTCTTCTCTGAATCCCAACAGACCCTTCCAAATAACAACCAGTCCCATCTATTTCTATTTCATGGACAACTAGCGAGTTTGATCTTTTTCAGTCTATATTAGAAATAGCCAGAGACTCATTGGTCCTAAAATTCCAAGACATGAAAGGTTTGTGGAAAGTATTCTGTATCTTGGGCTAAAAAGCACAGCAAGTGAAACACAGCATGACTTTATACCTCTCTTAGAGAAAAGAGGCTGGCTCTCACTTATTCCTGTCAAACTGCATGGGGATTCAGTACAACAGAGGCCTTGCTGTGTAACAGAAGAGGCAGACAAGACTTGCCAGCCCTTCTCTGCATGTCCCTGGCAGGAGAAGCTGCCCGTTTGCAAAAGCGGATGTGCAGAGCAGAAGGAAAGAGCATCCAAACCATATGAAGAACAGCAGGGCAAACTGTAGCATCAAGTTTGGGTTCTGCTGTGCTGTCTGTCATTATTTGTCATTACTGGTGTTACTTTAGAGGAAAAAAGCTGATTTGCAGTTCAGCTCATCTATGTGCAAGACAGTTAATAGTGGAGTATTCCTCGGGCCGTGGAGCATATGGATCATGAGAATCAGTACAGATTTGGCTGCTCTAATCCAGAGCCACTACAAAGTGCACTGGATTCCCACAAAGATCAGTCATCCCTCCCTCTGCCCTCACCAAGGCACTCGTCTTTCCAATAGCCTTGCCTGTGACTCTGTTTTAAAATCACACTTCTTGTCAGCTGGCTTGTCTTCCGAAAGTCATTTCTTCTTCTCTCCGAGGACGGACATCAGAAGAAGGGAATGTGACATCTAAATCTGTGATTGCAAGAGTAGAGAAAAGGCCTGTAACAGGCAATATAAAAGAAACTGCAGAAAATTCTCCTAGGGCCACAAATAATTGTATGCAAAGATAAAATGTGAGGGACTTCACCCACGCTAAGTGCAGGACAAGTCGTGCTTAAAAGATTTCTGTCATCCCTGAGGTCATCAGAACTCTTTGGGTGTCAGCAACACCTACCTGAGTATGTGAAAAAATATTTAAACCCCCCTGGATTTACAGTAGTGGCTTTAACAATAGGTCTACCAGCAATTTGAGTGGATGAAGCACAGGACAGATGGGCTCACATTGCAGGGTGGTAGCAATAGTCAAGAAAAAAGGGAATTCTTGGCAATATATACTATTCTAAAAAAAATCACTATATTCTAGCACTTTGGTGAGCAGTCATCTGCAGAACAACAACTATGTTCTAGTAAATAACATTAACAATTAATATTCTACCGGCATAACTGCTATAAAGTATTAAAATTTTCATTGGCATGAACAGATATTCTGAAATCAGCTTTACAGATGTTACAGTAAAAAGAACTGGATTTCATAAAGCCCTGAATAATTACTAGTCCCTTGCTAAAACTGAGGAGATTATTTACAACAAAGAGCCCAACAGAAGAACATGACAAGCCAAAAACATCCACTTACAGACAATATAAGGCAGAGTGTTAATCAGAAGACAGGAGTTACTCAGGTCAGGGTGAACCTTTTCATGGAATAAGACTTCGCTATAGGTGCCAGCCAAGTTTTTAACCTGTATTCCAAAACCAAAAGATGACTCAACCAGTATTCACTGAAATTATGTTTCCAACTTGTAAATTGCGCACTACAGGAACCAAACTGATGTTAGATACTGTAATGTGGTATTTTGTTGTGACCTCAAATAGGTCATTCAGTGAGGGGATGATTCAGTGGTAAGAATAATGAGCAATCATACACTCCAAAGCCAGGTAGCTATAAACTGCCAGCCTTTTCTCTTTCCTTTCATTATTTCCCTTAATCTGATTTAAAACATAGCTCCTTTTCATATTTTTTTGGTAGTATTTTCATCCAATTCCAGAATATACATCATCACAAAGTTTACATGATACATTAATCACATACTGGAGTTGTTATTTGTTACTCTAATCATCAGAAGGTCATTGCATGTTCCTTTTTACACTGAATATGATGAAAAGGTGGAACATCAAATAGTTTATTTGATATATTTGTGTGTTTAGCGTAATTACAACCATTGCCATTACTACAGGCTCAACAGAGCTCTCGCTTTCCTCACTGTGTAATAACAAATTACTGGACATAAAAAATTCTACTCTCTGCAAACAGATGTAGTAGATGCGTACAGAGGTTGTTAGCAAATAACCGATACTCCAAAGTTAGGGTTGCATCCAAATAATCTGAAAATGAGGCCCACAATCCTATTTTTCTGCAAAAGAGTGAAGCTTTAGCAATGAAATTTTCTACCATCTTAGCAAACAAGTCCCTCGAAATTTCTTACACATCTCTGTTTGCTTTTGTTCCACAAATACTTAATAAGTGGCCTTTAAATTGAACTCTGACTGATTCGTTTTGGGGTGGTTTGGTTTTGGAATTTTTTTTAATGCTTTGGCAGTTCTACTTCCCTTACTGTCAAGATACAATACTGAAAGTTTTCTGAGGAAGGAGAATAAGAGTCTGAAATTTCTCATCCAAATAATGGCACAAATGCAAACAGTTCTGTTTGATTTCTTAGCGACCCCCCTTACAAACTGCAATATGAGGTACCAGAATCAGCTGTAAACCAACCAGCAGTTTGGAAACCATGTGGAAAAGATGCTTCCCACTGCTTCTGGTACCTAAGCTGACTTGGGCAGGTTTAATTAGAGTATCTGTGCTGGTTTTAGTTTTAATCTAGGACCTAACAAATTCCTTTCAAACTGGACTAGCAGGTGGAGGTGGTCTGGTCTATCCACGCACTTTGACATCATCCAGCTTCAAGAATTTGAAATAATCCAGTTTGCAATATCACTTCCAAAAGCTGTGAACTCTTAAACCATTAACTTTGAGACTAAAACCAAGAAGGGAGGAAAATGTCCATCCCCCCCAAAGACTTAGAAAAGGTGAAAGTCTGTTCATTGCTAAGAGGTTTGTTTCTCCAGGAGAAGCTCTGGAAAAGATGGAAAACACCAATACTTTAAATGAATGTTCCTGTGCTCAGTCACGAGAGCTCTAAAATATCAGTCTGTGAGGCTTCCACTGAGATAAACCCGTTTATTCTTTCTCCCCTGGGAGACACATGGTTTAATAGCTCCCACAAATAGGAAAGAACAAGCAACTGGCTAAGACATCAACTTTTCTCCAGTTTTGAGGCACATGTGGTTGGGTTTTCTTTTTTAAATTTTAAATAACTTTTATGATAATAAAAATTATTTTTATTTTCTTGGTTGTTTCTAGAAATAATCAAATATGCCTTTTCTACACTAGCTGTTTGTGATCTAAATAAAAATGTGGGGGTAAGGATTAAAGAGGGAAATTAAACGTAAAAAGAAAGGAGCAAAACTGTCCCAAAAGGTTAAGATTTATACCTTGTGTGGCGTATTATCGGTGTTTCTCAGTGTTTGGTTTGGTTTGAAATGCATTTTATTAGGATGGACTTTCTTGTCTTCCAACTCATTTCTTTGTGTCTTGAAGGCCATTGTTTGTTTAGGAATGCTACATTATCCCTATTTTTCATTGATCACTGCTAAAAATGCCTTCCTCCATCTTTTCATGCTCTTTCCTTTAACCAGCTGGGCCATAATGAAAAGTACCTCGGGCTGATGATGTGCTGTCAATAACTCTGTGCAGTTCAGTTTCAAACCCCTATTAAAATCTCTTTTGTAGTGCTGGCACTATTGCTTTCCATAAAATAAATATTTCTCTGTTAAAACAGCTAGAGTGATTTTTTATTGCTTGACAGATTTTTCTTCCACTCCTGGTTCTGACCAGCAGAAATGGACCAAGGGCATCAGCAGTGATTAGACTGGACACGTTAATATCTTTCAAGTCCTTGTCTTCATTCTCATTGCTGCCATATCTGATGGTGCTAAAAGTGAACTAAAATTTCAAGACCTTAAAATTAAATTTCCATCCAAACTAAAACTTTTAATTCAGAAAGTTTAATTCACTTTAAAAGGTGAAATGCATCCTGCCGTCTTTCAAGGATCACCGCACAACTTGGATCAACAAATAGGACAATATGATTCAACAGAAAAATAAATCAAGTTTTTAAGTTAAGGAAAATTTTTCAGTTTCAGCATATGCTTTTATAAATCTGAATCATTAAATAAAAATGGTTCTGTGCAATTAGGCAGTTTGGGTACTTTCAACCTTCTGCCAAAAATCCTAGGTATGGGAGACTTGGATGATCGAGATATAATCTTAGGCCTCACAGAGAAAACACAGGAGGAGATTTCTCTCAAGACTGTGGAAAGAGATGGTAAAATGGAATATAATCTTCTAACAGAAAAGTTCAATGAAATAGTTGCAGAATTTACTGGGGTAAAAACACAGTACAATCAGGCAATCAGGAAGTTCTTCATTTAAGCAGATATGGAAAATGATATGTAAGAACAGCAGAACACTGATCAGGGATAAAAGGAGGGAGCCAAATTGCATTAAAATTGAGAGAGATAAAAGAGCAGAATAATTGCTAAGGAAGTTCTGTATTTCTAGGTCCAGTTTAAACTGTTTTCATTCCATACTGCATTCAACAAGAAATTGAGAGCAAGCAAAAATCTGGGGTAGTAGAAAAAGCAAGCCAGCTACAAGAAATTGAACAGAAAGCAATGAAGACAGAGGGTTCAATGATTATGTTCAGCATATTGGAAAAGTTCCTCAGGGCATATACAGAAAAACAGCAGCACAGACGTGGGACTGTGAAGAAAGCACTCTTGATTAACCACACCTATTCCACAAATAGCTTGACAAAGAGCAAATTTCACTCATTCCAGCAAAGCAGAAATCTGAAAAGATTTAGGGGAATTTAGTACAAGAGAGACAAGTGGATTCTCAGCTATGTGAACTGACCCAGAACCTTGCCATGAAAGTTCCCCAAATTGCTGTTCCTGCCTGCTCCATGACAATTTGTGGGATACACACACTGAAAAGAGAAAACCCTGTACAGGGATTTTTACATGTATTTGCAGAAGCACCTCTCCCATCAATCTCCCAAGGCTTTAGAAAACAGATTTTATTGCAAGGAACAGTGCAATGAATTTCCTAAAGTTTCCTCTCTCCTGCCATGCCATACTGCTTGTGGGGCCTGGGATGGAGAGAGTTGTAAAGATACTGGAATCTGTGGTTCAGGGAAGAATTGTTATTTTGGTTTTTTTCCTTTCCCCATTCCAGAGGTAATCATTAATACTTCCCTACAATATTCCTTCTAGACTATATGCAAGGTACTACAGTGGTTTGTCCAAAATTGCTCATTTCCCTCCTCTCTTTCCAGTCTCAGCTGTGGGTTGGACTCCCAGCTTTCTGCTGAGTTTGTAGCACAGCCCTGCACATGTCGCTCACGGACTCAAACACAAACAGGCCTCTCAAAAACAATAAGGAGACTGCCAATACTGTGCATTAAGTCCTCTGAGGCCAACGGATGACAACCATGGATTGCTTCAGTGCTAAATATTATCCTGAGCAATTTCCTAATTATTCTAATTGAGTCTTTGATATTCTTAATTAAGTGGGTTTCTAGAGTACAGTTTGAAGCTCCTTTTCACTGGCACATCCCCTAGCTCATCAACAGACTTGTGGGAAGAAGCTTTACTATCTCTAAGTAGACAAGAGAAGTATTTCTGTCTTTGCCTCAGAGCAAAACGAAAGAACAGAAAATAAACACATGCACCATTTGTATTCAATGAGAACAGGGCATTAGCTGGGAACAGAACTGAACTCAAAGCGCCCCAGACAAGGCTCCACCAAGCCCTGTAATGGGACTGTCAATTAATGTGCTGGCTGCTTTAGCTTCTTTCAGGCTGCTCTCTTCAAGGCTTTTTAATCCATAGTTTGAAAGCCAAAGGCTCCTGCACTTAAAAAACTTGTGCATGAAGGTTGCCCATGTCCCTTCATTATTACATCCCCTGATGGGCAAGAAATGCATGGAGTTTGCTTCTAATGTGATCTCCTTTCAGATTTTTCCTTTTAATGCCCTCTGAACTTCTGCTGACTCATTGTGTTTCTTTATGGGAGATAGCAAGCAGAGCTTCTTCATCATTACTGTCCTTTGATCCTGCTGTCTTGCCTGTCTCTCCCTCATCTGTTCTGTACATCCTGTAAGTGCCCTTTGATCTCTTGCCACTCATCTCCCTCTTTCATTCTTGCACTAGGAAAGAAACTGCCTATTCCAAATTTTTATTTCCAGATTTACAGGTGGACTTCTCCTTTTGAAATAACCTCTGCTTCTACTATAACTTCTAATAGTTTGACACGATTTGTTTTGTCTCTACAAGCTTCAGTTTATTTTCTCTCACCTGTGACATTATTTCCTTTGGGAGGACAGGTTTAATCTTCCTTTGTATATTTCTGAAGTTATGACTTGCATTTTTCTTACATATGCTACCCTGAGAGATATAGATATATAGGTATATATGGATATATAGATATATATGGATATATAGATATATGGATGTATATGTATGGATGAGCTATCTGGAAAGATTGCTAGCACTTCTTTTACCTCTATACATTAATCCTCATTTATTGGAAGGCAGCTGGGGAGTTTGGTTTGGAACCTGGCATCTCTCAGCTGAACCAGAGGCACTGCACAGGCACTTCTCACCTAAATATCAGCTGAAGGAAGGTGCAGGAGTGACAAACCTCTGAGTTGGCTAAATGTTCTTATTTTGAGTGGAGAAGATGCACCATCCTCTTGAAATGCTGCTACTGAAGTAGCATTTACTGTTATTTACCAAACCATTCTCATTTCACTGCCTGGAGGCTCCTAGTGTCATCAAAGTTCCTGACTTCTTTTTATTGCACTTACAGAGAGAGCAGAGCAGATGGGGCAGCTCTTTCTCTAGGAAGCTCTGAAGGGTAGGTGTGCCTCCTCCACATCCACCTGACACCTTAACCTTTCCCCCACAGAGCCTCACAAATCCAAGTCAGTGATCCCACAGGAATCAATCACAGAAAACCCTAACAGCAGAGGGAACATGAGGAAGGAATGAGGACTTTCTGTGATTTTCACACGTGAACTGTAGCATCCCAAAACCAGAGAGCTGCACTGTTTGGAGCCTGCTGCAACCTCCAAGACAGACTTCAGTGGAACCTCTTGCTCCTACAGCTGTTGGAGTGAAGTCACTCCCAAGCAGCTTCTTGAATGATGTATCTCTTCCTTCCCATGCTTCCTACAGAATTTTAGGTGCCATAACTTGTCTCTGGAGTACCATCCAAGGAGGCTTGCTAAAATCTTGATAAATCAATGTAAACAAACTGGCTGTGAAGGCCCCAGCACATGAGAGCTCAGCTTTCCCTCCCAGTAACATCCTCCAGTTCCCGTGAGGATTGTGATGGGCAGTCCCACAAAGGAGGCCACTGAACTTCCACCAATAGTGCTCAGTGTTTCCCTGTGGCACTGGAAACATGGAAATAAATGTCCCATGAACCAAAACCAGAAGAGACAGTCAGAGTACAGAAAGTCTCACAGCTATCCCTGGCAAAACATGGACACACACTGATTTTTCTCACTGATTTTTAAGATGTTGCCCTTTGCTTTTAGGCATTTAATACAGACTGTTCACATGCCACTTCCAAATCTCACGTGTCTCTACACATTTACCTATTTTTTCTGACTTAATTTTCACCTGTTTTCCCTTCAGGATGTGTAGGTGCTTAGCACAGGTTGGTAGAAAATATCCAACTCCCTTGCTTTCAAAAATTGTAGTTTTCCAGTGCCAGTAATCACGACACCTCCAACTGAGTCATTCAAAAGTCTTTTTTAAAGAGCAATCTGAGGAAATGGCTTTCAAACTTCTTGCATGCCACAGACTGTGATGTCTGACAGAGAAAAATGTGTGTTGGCAACACTGCTTAGTCCACACTGAAAAAGGAAAATTGAAATGATACTTCTAAGAAGATTAGTTAATGATCAATAGCGACAGGTAGCTATAAACACAATAATGGAGACCCTCTCATATTCTTTCTCATCTGGTGCAGCCCTCCCAGAACTGCACTTCAGGAAAATGAATTTGTTCCAACTCCCGTTCTGGGCAAGTTCCCACAAAAACAACATGAGACAGAAAAACAAAGCCATAGAAATGTCCCATAAAGAGAAATATGAACAGCTGCAATGCTAGAGAAAACCACACTAACCCAGCTGTAAAGAAAAGGAGAAGACTTTCACTAAGGGGGTTGAGAAGTCTATGGAGTAAAATAAGAAGCTGCTCCAAATGGAGTCTTTCCTGTTGGAAATGTGTAAGTGTAGAGTAAGAGGTCTCAAGAGACAGGAAGACCACAGAGAGGAGACAGAAGAAAGTTCATTTCCAGGCTGGAAAACACCTCTTCTAGCAAATGCCTACAGGTTTGGTCATTACAAAGAGCCAAGATTCTGCTTTTTTTTCTGACATATTTCTCACTTAGTGATGCTGTGTTCCCAAAAGCATTCCCAATAAAAACAAATCACCATTTCCACCTGGAAACTTCACATTTCTTGACTTCTGAAATAAACCTTTCCTATATAAGAAGTCAAATTTTGTGCATCTTTTGTGGTGCACAAAGACGCTATTCCTTAAAAAAAAACCAGCACTTGAAGGTATGGATTTTAAATTCAGGACTATTAAGCACTTAACACACAGTTAAGTGCAGAATCAGGACCACTGCATAAATATCAAGTCTACCTTTGAGGGAAAATTCAAAACTCCAACTCTGAGCAGAACTTAAAATACAAAACAGCCTTTCAAAAAGTAAATTATCATTTACAGTTAATGTGGTTTCTCAGTAAGAGAACATAACTGTAAGTTTATAGAAAGCAAATAAATATAAGCAAATAAATTTAAATATCTTAAGCTACAAAAACTAAATCAAAATGTACTAACTAAAGTAAAACTTCATTAGGCAATTATTTTATGGTCAGAATATAAGGGTAATAGCTTAACAATATGTAGCTTATACAAGTAAAATATATGAATATAAATATATATTTATATGAGTCTTGGTAGAATTGAGAATGCAGCACCATCAACTCAAAACAAATTAAGTTTCAGCACTCAGTTTGGAACAGATAAGGTCCCAATCTGTATTTCTTGGGACCTAAAAATTGTAATTTAAATTAAGATGTGCATGGGCAGACAAATCCAACACCAGTCTCTAAAGGAAAAGGACCACAATATTTAATGCCATCTTGAAATCCTAGACATGAAAGAGCTACAACATTTCTGCTCTGTGTCACTGCACCCAGAATAGGCTGAGTCTGTTCTTCATGGCTCAGAACTCCAGAAGTAAGTTGAAAATTTGCCAGACCCAAAGTGTATGAGTCAAGACTTCGTCTGCTTTTTCTGCAGGAAAACACAAAGTAAATGCCATATGCAATAGCAGTTCTACTCAGCAGGTGAGGTGAGCAAATTTGGTTTACTCTAGGAGTGATTTTTTCTCTGGATTTATCCTATTTTCACCTTTAAAATCCGATAACCCTAGAACAGAGGTGCCATGCTGCTCCAACATTTCACTAGCCACCAAAGTTCTGGCTTTGGTCCTTTACAAAAACACTTCCTTTACTCACAGGTCCTAATCCACTTTTAAGGAAATGCTACCACATAGAAAATCCTTTGCTAGGGTGAGACAGCCCAGAGCTGCACTACTTTTGCTTTGCAGCCTCCATTCCAACCTGTAGTATTGAGTTTCCATGGAGATTTGCGAAGGAAGAACTATCCCTGCTATGTCAAATCTGGAGATCACAAACATTTTCTTTCCAATATTCAAGGAAACAAATCCAGAAGGAACAGCTTGCCCTTAAGGTCCATTCCTTGATTTATAGTTCCGGCCTCCTGTCTGATCTTAGGAAAAGTTAACATCTTTGAGCTCCAGTTCCTCTTAAATTACTTATAACCGTTCTTCCCTTCTGCCACACTTTGTCTGTCTTGTATATTTTAAAGGTATGATCTTCAGAACAAAGAGGCTCTGGCTAAAATTTTGCACCTCACTTAGAGAAGAGGAAGAGAAAAAAAAAAAGAAAAAGAAAGGAAACATTCTTGGTTTGAGAGTTCTCTAAAGGAGGCACAGACTGGTTTTCACACCATTTCATGCCAGAGTGATACTTTCCTACAAGCATGGTAAAAACTGCTCACCTGAGTCAAGTTTAAAGCAGAACCAGATTAATTATCGTGATGTGTCTGCATGTTTAATCAGGTAATGCTAAATAAATGATTAAAACAATTAACGGCATCTTGTAAGGCACTGAATACACACAGAGCAACACTAAATTGCTTGCAAACATTACATTTGGTTTGATTTCTTATTATACTTTGGGGCAAGCTGTATACACTGACAATAAACTGATCTAAGATTTTTGTCTAACAACACATGAAAACTTGAAATAGCAGGGATTGAGGCAAGGGGAAGCATCAAAAGAAACATTACATGCCAACCATTCCATTTTCCAAAGAAATGGAACTCCTCCTTCTGCCTCAAATTCTTTCTGGAATTTTGACAACATCTTACATTTTGCATCCATAAGAAAGAAGTTCCCGCTTTCTTTAAGCTTGAAATACAATTTCTCTAAGATTGAATATCAGCACATTTTTATCCTTTGATTTCTTTTTACGTAACTTCATCAACAGTGCAAGACGAAATGCTGCAGAAAACGAATATTCTTATTTCCTCCTAACATTGCAATATATATATTAAAAATGAATTGGACGAAAAGAAGTAATTTTATTTGCCATGTTTAGCCTTGTTCCTACACTTAGCTTAATGGAGATCAGGACTGGAAAGGCAGTCAAAAGAGTAGGTTTCACAATTTTATAATATTCTAATTTACCAGCCTTTCATGGTATGTATGTAAAAATTTGAAATTTACCAGTCAAATCTACAAATCCATCTGTTTCCCTTCCTCTTTAAAACAAAGGATCTTTAGAAATAAGGATCATTTCCTTCGTTCCCTGTTATCTCTTCACCTGTATCTTTCTTCCCTTTCAAACCCATTAGTATATTTTCGTACTGTTACCTTCTCCAGTGTTTAGGGCTGGCAGTAAAAATCCCCCATGAGAAACATCAGAAGAGTTTTGGAAGACACAAAGTGATGGGCATCCTTTGAAAACTATTTTCCACGAAAGTTCATTAATGAACTGATCATTGCAGGGCTGTGCAACTTCCAAAAGGAAAGAGAGATGAGAATAGCAAAGCATTTCAGTGCGTATTTTAAACTGCAGCACAGTACATTTATTTTGGCATTTAAATTCCTCATTTCCCCAAGGACAGAGTGTGCACATCTCAAGTAATGATGCCCAGATGCTCCATGGATATGGCTTAGCAGTCAAGCTTCTTGCTGGTGTACCCTGGCAGTTTCCCTGAACTCCCAGACGTGTTGTTGAAAACTCACGAGCTATTTCATCCACACCAACTTCAACAGGTCCAGCAGTCTGTCTAAGCTACTTTTGCAGCAAAAATATTTACCATTTTGATTTTGAAATTTTCTTCTTGGAAGTTTGCAGTATTTATCTAAAATGCATTGCTTTGCACCCAGTCATGCTGTTAAAAGTCTTTCTGCTAGCGAAAGAAAATCTCCAAGCAGTGTGAACACTGCCAAAACAAATGTGATACCAAGTCAAGGAAATATTTGCAGAATTCTTTTCAGCACCCACCAAGCTTTAGTGTCAACATATTTGCAATCATTGCAATTAGCAGCAAGTGAGGCTTCAAGATTGTGATGTAGGAAAATATCGTAAAAGAAGGGAGGGACCTTTCTTGACTTGCTAAAATGATTAGGGAGGAGACTGGAAGTGAACAAGCAGCACATGCCATTTCCAGAGTTAGACAAGTTTAGGAGAAAGAGTTGCTCCATTAATTCACTTAATAGAACATTCTGCTACCCCCAGCTTCCTCTGAGGCTGTGCAAAAGAAAAGAATACATTATTTTCCTTTAAATAGAATCAAAGCCTAAAAACAGAAGAATATACAAAATAAATACATAATTATGAGATTGAGTATGTTGTCAAAACTGCTAGGACTCAGCCTATCAATTTAAGGCACTATCAATTTAAGGCCATAATCAGTACATATGTTCAAACCTAGGGCAGCCTATATGGAAAATGGACACTTCTTGATTTCCAAATGAAAGGGATTTAGTATTTATTTAATCTGTGAATGCAATTGAAAGTCTACAGGCAGGTGAAATTCATCTGTGGTTTTGGTCACCATAAAATTCAAATATGAAGATACCTTCTTTTTTCTTACATTATTTTAAGCCCATAGCAGCCAAAATATGTCCAACTCTCTTAATTACATAATAAAAGGGAGGAGAGATTGATGGGGAGGAAGGGAGAATGGAAGGGGGGAAAGGGTAAAAAAAGAATAAATGAGGAAAACATCCTTTGCAATAAAGTTTAAAAGGGAAAACCTCTCACTGAATTAAGAAGCAACATAATAAAACAAGTAATAATGTAATTTTCTCACAGGGAAAACATAATTATTGACACAATGCAAAGTACTGAAATAATGGAACTTGCTGTACCTCTTGATTTAAAGCTAAATAGATTATGAGTTTTCATGAAATAAAGGCACTTCTTTGTCTCATTAGCAAACAGAATCTTGAGCACCTACAAGGCAGTGACTGGGCAGAGCACATCAGGGTGGGATTTTCTTCCCTCTTATTTTCCTGTTATCAATTTGCTCAGAGGAAAATTACAGTGGAAAGGTCACCACACAGGAGAAAGCAGCTCAGGGTATTCAGGACCAACAAAACACACAAGCTTGCCATTTACTGTGAAAATTTAACAGTAATCCTTCTGAAAGAGCAAGTTTTAATCTTGTTGCCGTTACAGCTTGTGATTTTCTACCTTTTCTCGTTCTTTGATTTCCATTCTAATTCTTTAATGAAAGGATGATAGATTCTTGACCTTCCTCTCATGGGCAGCCCACTCTGCCATTTGGTAATGCTCCCTGATAGGACACTGTGCCTGGGGGGATTAATATTGTATGTTAACCTTCTAAACTGAACCCATTAGAAGAACGTAAATTAGGCAAGTCCTCTTGCTGTACTTTTACCTTTTGATAATTCACCATTGATAAAATTTCTGAGGCTAATCAAGAGCCAGAAGCTTTCTTTTTCAAGCATGGAGCATTTTTAATGTTTTCTGATATTCTACAGCTTATTTTTCTTCCTGGGAGAATCCCACAGATGTGTTTCTACCCAGCTCAGTTGCTGTATGAATCAATATAACTCTAGGATGGTTTGGTTTGGGGTTTTTTAAAATATTTTACTTGTAAGATTGCTACCACAGGTCATGGTGCCAAGACAGATTGCTGTGGTCTCTGACTGGCTTCATGCATAAGAGTAGCCATGGCACTCTGAAATGTTCCTGCTTGGACTGCCTTGTGCACTCTCAGGAGCAAACCCACTCTTTCTTTTTAAAATCCCAGAAGGTGCTCAGACAACCACGTTTGTCAAGCTAAAGTTAATTATATTCCCTATTCATGTGTTTTATTTCACCTCCGAATTTGTCACCTTCAACTCCCAGCCTTCTGACTTAGTTATTCTCCTACCTGCCTGACTAAGCAGCCCTACAGTGTCAACTCTTTGTTCATATATCATTTGGTGTATTCTGCATCTATACGTCCCCAAGGAGGACACATGGTGGCACAGCCAAGTCCAGTAAGTCTTCCTGGAAAGTCAAATCCTTAACGACTAAGCTGCTTTCAGGTCTGGACTTGACAGGGTCAGTATTAATCTGCACTCCAGTTCTTTAATGACAACAGGTACCAAATGTACAGGTGAGGCACCTTCCGTACCCCAAAGGTGTGATAATTCCTCAGGCACCAGCCAAAATCTTATGGTCACAACACTATCCTCATTTCTCACCTGGATGCCAAACCACAGGAGTTTCAAGATTTCTCCAACGTCACTCGCCAAAAGCGAATCTTCCATCCTTAACTGTCATTGCCTCCACAGAAGAATTCCCCACTAAAAGACAGTTTTCTTTATTCCTTTCAGTATGCTAAGCCAATTCAGGTCATTCCACACCAGCCATCTTCTCTCCTTCAGCAATTGTCCTATTCCCAATACTTTCACTGCTTTAAACTTCATCCCTGTTACACAGCTTTTGTTAAGCTAATTCTAGAAAGAGGCAAAGAGAAAGACTTGAGGCAGGAGTTGTGTCTTCCTGCTTCCAGGTCAGGTGCGAGGCACACCACTTAGCTATTTTTCATCCATGGATTGTATAACAATTTGATTTTGTGACATTTTTATTCCTAATGAGAAAACTGTGTAGAGTTAAGGGAAGTCTTATCAAAGTCTAATTACACTGCCACTAAATTATCAATGCTTTCAAATCAATAGTAACAGACTCTCTTGTCCAAGGCAGATGCCAGGCTAATTGGTCAAGAACTACCAAGAACAATCTCTTTAACATATTTAAATGTTGCAAACTTGTTTTCTTTCATTTCAGGGAAGTTTGTCATGATTTTGAAAACTTATCAACAACCCTGAAAGGATTTTTGCAAATTATTTAGATCTGCAGAATACAGAATATTAACGGTTGCTGTGGAGGGACCTTTGGACCTGCTCCTCCCCTGTAAGGGACAGGGCTCCAGAACCCATTTGAAGACAGACTTAATAAAGCACAGGGTCCATGCAGAAAATGCTGTGTAAGCCCATGAGAAATTGGACTGAAGTGCCGTGAGTCAAGTTTTTATTTACATCCTTTCAGGCCTCTGCTGTTCCCTAAAGAGTGCCAAGGGATGAGCAGTGTGCTCATGAAGTCACTTATGTTTCACTGAACTCCTTACATTACGTAAACCAGCAGAGAACCAAAGAGAAGTACAGACCAGTTTTTGTAGACATTAAATGAATATTGCTAATCATTTCTCAGTTATCATTTGTATTTTTCTGTCTAAATGCAGTTCATGCGGCCAGTAATCGTTTCAGCTTTGAGAAACTGGCAAGCTCTGAATGTGACCCATCTGAGATACCAGTCATTTACTAACAGGTTTTGCCATTTTTAGTGCAATTTGACACTTCCTGAGAGGAAAATTTTAAGAAAACTTCCTCACTTGGTGCTTTCTGATTATGATCTTTACTACGGTAATAAAAACTTCCCCCTCAGGGGTCATTAACAGTAACTCAATGAAATTAATGCCTGTGAATAAGCAAACATTCTGTTTTGTTACCCATGAAGCAGATGAAGAATTTTCATTACAGCATGTGAAAGAATTTAGTTGAACTTCCCTGACACACTTTGTGAATGGGGCTGCTCTGAATTCACAGTCCTTTGGCTCTACTATCCCATTTCCATCCACTCAGTAGGAAACCTGAAGGAAGGTGGAATAAGGTTTTCAGAATGGAATAATGTAACTTTTATTCAGCAAATCCTATTAGGTGATTTGGTTTCAGTAAAGCCATTGGGACCCTGGGGATTCAGCAAATCATCATCATTCCTCCACTGATGCTGGGCCTACAGTCAAGTAGTCAATACTTTCATGAGTAAAGATTCCTAAGTGATAGAGCATTCAGTATCTTAGCAAAAAAACCCTCACTTTATTGTGATGGATTATGACAGAACACTGATCAGTAACATAGGAGATCATGGACAGAGATTTTTTTACAAAAAGAAACCTACTTTATTGAGAATTTCACATGGGGTGATGCCACCATGGACAATGAGACAGCTGTCTCCAGTCTCCTGGACAGGGAGGCTCAGTTGCTCTCTGACTGACAATGAGAATTATTTACAGAAGTCCCTCAAATAGTAACTTCAGATTAATTGGTAGAAACTCAAACCAGTGGATTGCCACACCTAGACAGACACATCAATGAATCCTGGACCATCCAGGGAATTAACAACTGACTTTCATCCTTGTGTCTCCCTTATGGCTTAGATTTGACGGCTTATTTGGTTTATAGACCGTATGCAAAGCTGTAATTCAATAAAACTCAATCTAGTACGGAATTGTAAACTAACTATGTGGATTGTTTATATGTCCCTTTATTTTTCAGCTGATGATCTTCTGTAAAGCCATGCTGGATATTAAGCTAATGCCTGGTTACAAATCCAGAGTGTTAAGTACGTGTGTTTGTGGGATACAGGGGTATTTTTACCAGGGTTTCATGGCAGTTTGGGCTATGTGGAATATTATAGGCCTCAATCTTTCTCCCAGTCGTCTCATAGCAGAGCAGTAAAAGAGTTAATTAAATAAGTACATCATGAAGTGAATCAGAGCATGGTTTGTTGAGGAGGACTTGATGTTTTAAGTGTGCACACCTGAAACACTATCTAAAGTTAAAAGAGGCACAGAAAAGACAAATCACAATGTAAAAACAACAAGTGCAATGACATTTTTTACTACTCACTGGATTTAGGAATCTACTCTGTGTTTTCTGACACAATCGGAGGAATGTTGAAGAGACAAAAGTGTTACAGATGTGAACTGTATAAACAGCTGCTTCTTAAGACTGCTCTCGACAAGAGATACACGGTAGGTATTGAGTGCTTGCCCTCACATTACTTCTTGGGGGTTTCCCCTCTTTCCTTTCTGTATAAAAGTTTCTTTATCTTGTCCAATGATTTTTCTCATTTTCAATCTCCCTATTCGCTCCCACATCTTGCAGGGATGGGAGAGAAAGTGAAGTGAGCAAGCAACCCTGTGGGTGCCAGGATCAACATACCACAAAAGGTGATATTGGATCTTCATCCATTTTTCACCTTAAATACTTGACTTCTTGCTCTTTAAATATTCCTGAAATCAGTAATATCTCTGAAGTCAGAATGAATTTGGAAGCCAGCTGGCAATACTCAGGTTATCAGCACGTAGGTTGCAATGACAGACAGCATTAGCTACTATTCTATTTTTTTTTCATTCTGGTCAGAATTTAGCGCAAGGCAAGATTTGGTTCATATGTGAATATCTACAAAGTTCATTGACTCACAAATTTTCACCCAGTTCTCAGTCTGTTTTAGAAAACATCATTCATCAAAAGACAATAAAGTCTAGACTTAATAAAAGGGTTGTAAAAATGAAGATGGCAAGCAAACAGTGACTCAAAATCTACATCAGTCTCAGAGATCCTCATACATCTGAATTTAATGGAAGTGTTGAAATTGACTTCTGAGGTTAATACAATTAAACCTTAATAAGAAGACCAAAAAAAAAAAAAAAAAATCAATGAATGCAAACTGAGTGATTACACGTTCACATAGCCTAGGTAAATTGGAATATACTAACTTTACCAGGAAGCAAATTTTCTAAATATGCCCACCTAAAGGAAAAAAAAAGAAAGGAACAGCAGATTAATATTTGGAAGCACAGAGTAATCTGTGCTAAGAATGGAAAATAACTCTCTTCTAAAGCTCTCACATACATGGAGTGGTATGGATTCTGTCCTCTTTTAATTTTGGGAGATAAGGGAATATCCTATTATTTTTTAACTCTTTTACTTCATCAGCAAAATTCAATCTTCAGAGAAGCAGAATGGGGGTAAGAGCAGAGAGACTAAAAGACAGGAGAAATGTAACTAAGATGTACCATTGACAGAAATTATTAAAGGCTAAATTGGGAAGATTCTTTTCTTTGTTTTGCTGCAGGCATTTGATAACAAGAAACATTCTCAGCAAGACCGATGGGACTCAAAATCTGAGTTTAGGACTGGCAGAAATATGTTTCAAAAGGCTGTAAGGGACAATACAAAATAAAGACATTTGCTACCAGTTCACTGAAACTCAAAAAAAGGAAAAATCCCCTATCATGTGTAGTTGCATGGCCTGACATCCAAGTAGATTGCAACTTTCATGACTGCTACTAGATTCTACATGATCAGGAAGCTTAAATTGCCACATAATTTCTGTATGACTGTAGCCTTCCACTGAGAACAAGCTGATGTTTACTTCGTGTTCCTCTCTCCCTTGCTGCAATGTTTTTAAACCAAGAGGCACACAGTTCATTGCCTTAGTTCTCTTCCTGTTCCTTGGTGTCCAATATTTTCTGACAAACTTCATCTCCAGAGAGAGGAGCAGGATGTAAAAGCCAGGCCTACCTAACACTTATGAGCATCACTTCAAATCCTTATGGAAGCCTTCCAGGAAATCTTGCTGTTTCAGGAGGCAGACAGTAAATGAAGGTCACTTCATTTTCCCCTACCAACAAGCAGGAACACCCATTCTGTTTCTTGGTGGCCTGCAAATCAGAAATGTCTTCAGGATCAAAAACTTTACTGGCTCTGAGGAGCTTGCAATGAAAGTTCTGTAATGAAGCAATATCCTAAGGAGTTCAAAATGCATAAGGTTCACTTCTATACAGAGCAAAAAGTGTGAACTGACATTTAAAGTAAACACATTTTAAGCATATAGTGCTGATTACAGCAGTTTTCAGGGAGCATTTAGTTCTTTCACTTTGCATATCTCTGTCAGTGAGTGTGGAGACTGTTGCATGCAGGTCTAGCAATTTAAAGCAACAGAAAAGTCAGGTCTGATTTGGTTTGACATCCACTACACTCACCCATGCTTCAGTCAAAGTGGCAAAAATTTGAGCTGAACTGGAGAGTGGAAGCAGGCTGAGTCAGCACTTCACCTGACACAATCCAACTTTCCCTGGTATTTCTCTGCACTGCACAAGAATCATAAGAGTAGCCCGAGTGTGAACATATTTGACATCATTCTAAGATGCTACAATTAAATTGCACAACACTCAAATGATCTCACTTTGTTTACTTGGCCAACTGATTGTTGATAACAATGTAGATTGAAGATTGCTCTAAAAGCATTTAAAAATGTTGACTGTTTTGCTTTTATTTAGAAGCAAAATTACACGCCATTAAATTTCTATTTGATGTTCTGCCTGGGTCAGTATATGCTGTCCCTTATTTTCAAAACAAGAACATTTATCTGCAGGCACACAAATCAATAATGAGCATTAAAGATAAAATACTGCAGAAACAATCATGTAAATTATTGCAATATCAAAGAAAGGCTCAGCATGACATCTAGCTTTTGGTGTCTAGTGTGCAGGGAGGAGACCACAACTATATTTTAAATGACTGCTGAAGATCATTTTATTCAGCAGGAAACTTGAGGGAAGTCTGGAGGGGAATGCTGAGCAAAGCCACTGTAAAGTCTGAGCCACTAAGGAGTGATATTTAAGAATATTCTCCAGAGAGCAGAAGTTTAGAAGCCCTCTTTCAAATTTTTTAGCACTTGCCTTTATGACAAGAAAAAAACATGTGCCTGTCTTTCCCTTAGCTTACTTATGGTAAAGCCAGGTCACTTTTTATCCCATTGCCCATTTTCTCATGTGTCTTAATTAGTCCTTCCTTCAAACATTTTCTAAGCCATGCATGCAGCTGAGGTGAGATTAATGGCCTATCCTTTCCCACATCACTTCTTCTCCCTTCCTAAATAAAGGTACTGCATTTGCTATTCCATAGTCATATCCGTTCTCCCCTGAGGTTTCCTAAAGTTGTTCAGCCACAGTCCTGCAATTTCATGTGCCAGCTCCTTCAGCATTGTGTGATGGAAATTATTTGGTCTCCTGACTTGACAGAATTAAGTTCTCTGAGTTCTCATCTAGAAAGCGGTAATTTCTATTTCCGTAACCTCACAGCTGCTTGCCTTTGCTCGGTGGTCACCGTCATAGGACTGCTCAATCCCAGCACAAACCATCCAGTTCAACTCCCAGCTATGCTTGGATTATGTTCCCCTCTCCTTCATTGTACGGTGAACGATTGAGTCATTGCCCTTTTTGTAGGCTGAAGAATATTTTGTCATTTCCCATTAATATTTCTTTCAAAGTCTCTCTCAGTCTGGCTTGTGGCAATTGTCATTTTATTCCTGTATTACTTGACTTCTTGCCAAATCTATTTTATGGGAAGGGTATTCTCCCTCTTTCTCGGTAAGGATCATCCTCAAATCTTTACTTTCATTCTTTGCAGTTTAAATCCTGACTGGTGCTCTTGGACATTATAACCAAGCACTAAGAAAGAATGAAGTAATACAGGAACAAATAATGAAACCTACACATTTGTGGCGTGACATTGGAATACACAAAAGGGTTACACAGACTTGCTCTTGCGAGCTGAAAAGAAGAAACCATGAAGACTGGCAGATATGACAATGCAAAAGAAATCTCAAGGCTCTCAGGCATAATATGGTTTATGTATGTGAGACTTCCCTCATTCAGCCATTCAGGTCAGCAACAGCTCCACAGAAGTCAGAGGAATCACTGGAGGAATTCCATTAACTATGGAGTAATACAGATGGGAGTTAGGACTGCTGAAAGGAAAGCAAAACCAGTCTGACCAGC
This sequence comes from Dasyornis broadbenti, assembly GCA_013397935.1. NCBI lineage: Eukaryota > Metazoa > Chordata > Aves > Passeriformes > Dasyornithidae > Dasyornis > Dasyornis broadbenti. The sequence goes on along the minus strand of VZRN01002870.1, from coordinate 284,518 downwards.
CACATCCTGACTTCAGTTCACGGACAGCCCCCTTTAAACGGACCGCCTGCAAGCAGGGACTAGAACTGTAGAAACAGATAATCACACTCGCTGTTCAGCTGCAGTAGCCCAATATATTTAATGCATTTCAAGGATCATTGAGAAATGCATGGTTTATTACTCTGTTAAAGTTATGCGCCACAGACTCTGGGGGAAAAAACCACTGAGTAAATCTCAAGAGTGTATTAAGAATCCCACATTACTCAAATTCATTTAAGCCTTTCCTGTAGATCCTTGGCAATTTTCAGGTCCCTCATTAATTCTACTCACAGCTCAAAGTAAATCCATTGTAAATAGCAATGCAGATCCCATTTGAATGTTGTCCTGGAGTCAGACCAGAAATCACCAAAACTGTCCATTTGAATTCAAGGGAGAGAATAAGCAACAGGTATCATCTGGCTGAAGAGGAGTTGATTTTTATTGACAGGAATGACATGAGGTATTACAGAATACCTGAGGATAAGAGAAGAACTGAGAGAAGATTTCTGTCTGGGTGTGTTGCTCTGACAGCTCTCTGAAAGGGGCACAAAATGCCAAAGTCAACTTAAGTATATTCATCCTCACTAGGAATGATAGCAAAAACATTGTGCACTATAGACCTTACCATTAAAACAGAAAGAATTATTCCACCTCCAAGTGTTCGTGTCACTCTCGGTAAGCAATAAATCCAGCTGACCTCATCTTGGGAGTAGGAGTAACTGCAGCTACAAAGGAGTATTAAAATACAGCCCCTCTGACTGCACACCAGGCTGGTGGAAGTGGATCAGTCTGGCTTATTGAACCTGCTCTTGGCAACAGGCTGTAATTTGAATCCAGTTTTCCTAAAGAACCATCCCTCTTCTCCTGAAGCATGGTGTTCCAAAACAGCTTTTCAGGTGGCTCTTCCTAAGGTTCTCCTAGTGTCTCCAACTGGGTGACCTGCTCTTTGTTACCTGCCAACCCTTCCCCTGGGGTTTTTGCCACCAGTAGTGCTCAGGTACTGATTGCCTGTGTAAGCACACGTTGACCTGGGCCACATCATGCACCTTGATCCAGCTCTCTTTTCAAAACTGTGTTTCCAAATCAAATTCAAAACTGCCAAAATGATAGAAAATAATGATGGTGTGGAGAAGGACCACAAGGAGTAAACATGACTGCAGGTTTGTGAAGTCTGTAATACAATACAGGTATTTGGCAGCAGATGGCCAACACTTCACAAAAGTTCCAGCTTTACCCAATACTGCTCCTCACAATTGAATATACACAAAGATCTCTTGGGCTCTTACACTGTCAGCAGCACTAATTCCTGTGCACCAGAGCTACCAATTCCTCCTCCCTCATGATGACTATTTCTTCTTTAGTCTCACCTACTGCTATTGGCCTGATTATCACTTCTCCTTTCCTTCACCTGCTAATCTGGCAATCCCAGCTGATCCTCATGATGCCCCTTTTGCCTCCTCAGTATTTCTGAAGGAAAAAACAAGATCAGGTATCTGCTATGGGTTTGGACCCATGTTTTGCTGCTGTTGCATGTAAATATTTGTGTTTAATCAGAGCACAAATGGATCAGGTGGACCTTTTGGGATCAAGCATGCAGCCTTTTGAGCAAAGCATCCAACTGGCTTGGGTGGAGTAGGCTGACAAGTGTGGCAGGGGAGTATGAGTGGTCAGTCTGGGACCCCTCTCACTAAACCTGATTGCTCAAAGCCCCATCCAACCTGGCTTTGAAAGCTTCCAGGGATGGAGCATCCACAACTTCTCTGGGCAAGCTGTTCCTGTGCCTTTCTACACTCACAGTATAGGTTTAAAACCATTCCTCCATGTCCTATCACTATCTGTCAGTACAAAATCTACAATCCCACTTTCATGTGTTTTATGACTAGAGCAGCATTTCTGGTTTCTATGACTTCATTTTCTCATTCTCTTCACTCAGATTATCCCTGAGCAAATCCAGCTCCTTTTGTTTTTGCAAGGAGTCTCCACCTACAGCACAGCCCAGGGTAACTCAAGATCAGAAATGCAGATATCTTCACCTTGCCATCACCTCAAGGACCTGTGTATACCTCATATTTGTCTCCTGGGAGATTCATATTTTGGCCAACTCATCAGTGTTTTTTCACAATGAAGGCAATCACAAGTAAACTTAAAAAGAATTCCCAATCCCTCCTTTTCACCTTTCCCTTTCTCTTTTTTTGATCTTTATAATTCAACATTTCGCTTGTTGTTCAGGATGATAAAACCCTGCCTGCTCTTCAGTTCTGGGTACACATCTAGGTTCTGCAGAGCTACCTTGTGAATAACTTTTTAGTGATAAACATTCCTGTCTGGCTACTGTCATGCTACTAAAATTCACTTTTAGACTCCCACTTCCATTTTGCTCACTGTAATACCATTTAATTTGGCTTTTAAAAATAAAAAAATGGTTCATAGCCATTTCAAACATGGCAGGAGGTATCCTATTCCTACCCAATCCCTTCAACTACAACGGCTTTTTCACTTAGTATTTCTCTGTGGACTCCTTTCTCTATCACAAGACCATAAATTCATTTTCCTCCTTCACTTTTAAGGTATTTCATTACCTCTTCTCCAAAATCTTCCATTACCTATTGAAAGACTATTTTCAGTCCTTATTGGGCTTATGACCTTTCCCACCATCATTTATTTGCTGCAGTTTTTTGAATTAGCGCCTTTCCACTCGTCTTCCCTCTGTTCCTTATGACACCTTCCCTCTAAACTGTATATTCTCCTCAGCAGCAATATAACCAAGTCATAAATAAGATGACAGAACACCAATTTCCTGTTCCCTTACAGTCTCTGAGGCATCTACACGTGCTCACCTGTGGCCTTGAGCAGCAGCAACAACATTATAACAGGAGGTCATTGAAGTCTATTCTTTGCTGGTTGCTTTTGCCAATACCTGATTTAAAAAAAAAAAAAAAAAACAAAAAAAAAAACAAAAAACAAACCACTAAAAAAAGCAGAGATCAGCATTAAATCCAGTAGGAAAGTGCAGGTAAAATCAATTGTGCTGAAAGGAACATTTGGACTACAAATGCGTCGCACACTTAAAAATATTTGATAGTTGACTAAGTTCAGAGGAATAAAAGTGAAATGATTCCACTGTGCCTTACCTTGCGCCGACCTCCTCTTTTTACAAGTCAGCAACTCCTGTATTAGTCTAACATGATCTAAATATGTGTCATGATTACTTGGGTTGTGTCAACACACTCTGCACATGGACCGGGACCCCAAAGCTACAGGGCTGTTCCCACACAGATGGAGAACACATTCCCAGCTATGGCTGGGTCTACCCTGAGCATCACCACAACCCATGTTTTCAAAATCAGCTCCCAAAAATAGTCTGTCCAAAAAAAAAAAAAAAGAGGAAGCATTTCTGTCCTAAGTGAAGATCATTTTGTACACCATCTGCAAAGTGCTAATGAAACACACCACTGTTATTTGGCAGGGTAAGATATTTCAGAATGGTATCTATAAGTAATCTACCAGCTCTTACTTACATTCTTTACGTCACCAGCAAGAGATCTTACACATTTTTTTTTTCCTTAGGTAAGAATCTGCAATATGGAAAACAGTTATACAGGAATGGCTTTCTAAAAATGGCTTCTTAGCGTATAACTGAAGTCAAATGATCTCCAAATTAATTATTTTGATTTGTTTAAAAATGTCTTAAGTCATGTTTTTGATATTGCATGCAGTTATTAGGCAAGGATTTCAATAGGTGTTTTATGCTATTTTTTTTATATATTTTACGTCATTTTCGAGTAGAAACAGCAAGGAATTCATGTGATGAAAATTAAGTACCATTAACAATTACATTATGCAAAAAATTTGTTTTATGTTCCTCTAAGCTAAATTTTGTACTTGCTTAAAGTTTTGTTGGTTTTGAGGGCTTTATTCTCCTTATAATTCATAATTTTCATAAGTATTAGAAATACTTCTACAGTATTTTATTGTTCTAACCAGAGATTAGCAGGCTGCTGCAGTAGCTACTGTGCAAATGCAAACCAAAAAATTTCCAAGGTTTTCCAAAAAAAGCCAAGGAATTTCTCCCACAAAGAGGGAAAAAATGTGTTTAAGAAATTTAAACTCATCCAGACACAGAGAATACTTTTTTGAACCCTTTTCAGTATAAAATAATGACAGGTAAATGTCTACTAAAAAATTCTTGGTATGTATCTTCTCCAGAATCATCCAGGTAAACTCTGTCCTCATGCATAACACTTGTCAGGATAACTGAACAAATACATACAGAACCAAAAACGACAAGAAAACTTTCATGAAATCAGATTCAGCTCAGGGGAAGAAAAAAATAAAAAAAAAGAAAAGAAAATTCCCCAAACCATCATCCATCCTTCAACACACACAATCCAGTGGGATACTCCCTCCTGAGGAACATGAGCTTCTACCTTCACTACCCTTACTCCACTCAATGGAGTTCTTCTACTGGCAGAGTTCTTCTACATTGCCAGAGAAGAGGTTGGCTATTTGTGATCACAATGAATAACCTGATGTAGCTAGGACACGTGGTAAGAAAAACAGTTATACAGATACCATCTTAACATAGCTGGCTGAGGTCAACTGCAGTTGAGAAAACAAGGCATTAATTTCATCTAAGTCAAGGTAAGGATCACCTGATTCCAGCTGGGATTTTGGCACAAAACAGCCATCTGGAATTGCTTACCACACTATAAAAGCACACAATACATCGTGGAGAAAAGTATATAAATTACCATTGCACACACAGAGAGTTCATAGAGGCCTTTGCTGAGAGAAATGATATCCAGCTCAGGCAGAAAACACTCCTGGCAGATGGAGGAATTTTGAGTAGTGAATAGCTTGGGGTACTCTCACACATCTCATCAAAAGGGCAAGAAACTACATGGGAGAGGAGAGGACCACTCATATTCTAGAGTGGAAAACTGGAGAGCAATGTGTGGCTCTGTGGGGGAGAAAAGATGGGAGAAAAAGGGATTTAGTAAATAGAGCTTCCTGTATTGCCCCAGCCACCCACACATGGGCTCAAGCAGAAATTAACATGTATTTATTAAGTAACATGGATGTTACTTAATCAAGGCTTAATGAGATGAAAAAACATCAGCAGAGCTCATCAGCTAGATACCACTTCTTTCCACTAATGCATGCAAAGAGCTTTAGGACTGACATCTCATTAGAAATAACACCGCCCACTTCCCAGTCCATTATCACACAGACTCTAAATCACACAAAGAATACAAACATTCAGAGCTGGAATATCCCATTGTGTTGTTTCTCTTTCAGAATATATATATATATTTTAAGGCATCCCACAATCATCTCAGTTTGAATTTCCACTAATTCGTGCACTGTTCCCATCCCAGGCTGCCTCTCAATGCCCAGTCTAACAATGACGGAGCTGAGTCAGAAACAACCTGTTGAATCCATGACATCCGAAAATAGGAATATTTAGGAGTGTGGGCACCAAGTCAAGTGACCAATGCAAAAACACCATCCAGAAGGCTTTTCTCACCTAGAACAGAATCCTAGGGTTATTGTGCAAATGTTCTAAATGCAGACTCAGTTCTCCCCAGGAATTTTCCTATTGCACCAGTTACACAACACCCTCAGCTGCTTTTTCCCCTCTTTACCTATTTGGCTTAAAATAAACACTCCTATGCTTAGCACACAAAGTCTTGCTTGCCAGTTACATTGTGGTTTTCACGTGTGACACAAGCACTGCCTCAATGAGCTCCAGTATTGCTATCTTGTTATTGCAAGCATGTATTTTACCGTGCAGTCTCTAGGTGTCATTAAATTTAAAGAGAGAAACAAGCCCCACTTTAACTGTCTGTCGCTTGAAAGGAGAAACTTGAGAAGATAATGAATGAAGAAACCTTTAAAGCTTTGAAAATGCATGTACCACCATAAATCTTTTACTGCCTCTCCTCTTGTATGTGTGCCTTATTTCTCCATTTGCAAAGGTCACCTCTCTTGGAAGCTGAGACATTGAAACAAAGGTAATAACTGGAACAGAACAGAGAGACTGTAAATCCCACTTGGATTTTGATTCTTCCCCATGCTACAGAATTGAAAGCTTTTAAGCAATTGCTCATCTGTGACCACTGAAGTCCACCCTCCTGAATATGCCTCCTGGATTCCTGGAATTTGGACTGTGAACTAAGCCACCTGATGGGAACTTTTCTATTTCTCTCTCTGTCTCTCCACCTCACATTTACTGTTAAATAAAATCTGTACTATTTACTTTGGCAGATAGTCTCGTTTGCACCTTAATTCAGGCACAGGCAGCTTTAATAATCAGATTTTAACATACATTACTGCTTCACTTTTTATATTTATAATTTGACAGTTCTCATGCTCCCTCCTGCTGTCTATTTATTATATAAATAATACAGAATATCAGTGTATAATATATAAACAATATATAAGATCAGTGTATAACTGTTCTAAATGAATTAAGGTTTTTCCAGCTGTTATTGTTCTTGCTGACACAAAAGCATTCCTTTTCTCCTCTGTGGTAATTCAGCATCACAGAGCTCTTCCCCAACACAAGCAGGGAAAGAAAAAGAAAAAATGAAAAAAAGGCTTTGTGTATGCATTCACTATCTTTCATGCATGCAAATAACCAGCAGCTGAGTATTTATGTTTAGGATTAAAGCTTTGGATAGACAAACAGCAGATAAATGTGTGCCCTTAATATCTAGGTTACATCCTTTAGGAATTTAGCCTAATGTTCTCATTCCATAGGGAAAAAAAAAAAAAAAAATCCAAGAAACAATGAGAAGATGAGAAATGAGCTTACTTTGAAATATGACAATAATGATACTCAAATGCTTGCCAGAAGCAGATTAGTTACATTCTTGAAAAGGTTAAAAGTTCAAGAAATGTAATATAAGGTACAAGATATAATGAGATGTAACAAGTGAGAACCAGGAATAGCTGTGTTGTAAGTCAGAGGACTGTGCAAGCTTATTTACAAGTCAAAGGAAAAATAATCAGCTCACATTCCATAAAAGCCCTTTCCAAAGCTCCCATTAACTATGTTGAGACTTCCTGCTGCCAGGTTGAAAATAGCTTGGCCTTCATTTCACAGAACGGATTCACCTCAACTTGTGACCCTTCTCCCAGGTGGGCTACTGGAGGAGGACCAGAGGCTTCCCCCTCCCAGTAAACCCAAACTGGCCATCTTTTTAGGTATAGAACCAGCTCCACAACTGACATAACGGAAAAAGTCAAAATCTCAAAGCTTTGGGGTTTTGTTTGGTTTGTTGGTTGGGTTTTCTGGTTTTGATTTTTTTTTTTTTCCCCAGTCTTTCTAGTTTTGTCTGGGTTTCTTTCTCTGTAGTAAGTCTGGCAAATTTTGCCACTACAGAGAGACTTCTATCAGATCAGCATATTAGATCATTTTCTATCAGCAACTTCAAAACTGGAAGACAGCAAAAAAACAACTGACAAGAAGGTGTAAAAGCAAAGCTCGAGGCCAAGAGCATAATTTCAACCTGTGTCCTTGAGTGCTCTGTGTGCCTTTAAGTTTTAGATCACTACAGCTGTCTCGCTGAAGGGCCTTCAAAGCTCTCTGGATATTCCACTACACAAAAGAAAAGTTTTTGGTGCTACTCTCAGTCTGAGCAAGTGGAATATCATATATACACACCTTGTACTGGCAAATAAACAGAGGTGAGAAATGGCTGCAGCACAGATGGGCCAGAGAGCAAGCACAGCTGAACAAATGAAAGAGTAACCAGTGTAGCAGTGAATCAAGTGGACAAAAAGAAGCCTGCCCATCTCCTTGTTATTCTGCAGGGCAGCTCAGTTTGTCCAGCTCCATCAGCCTTCTTGCTCCCTGTTCACTGCAGGGAACTGGCAGCACACTATTCCTAATTTTTTTTTTCTTTTTTTTAAGAGAGTCCAGATGAATAGGTACTTTCGAAATAGTCGCAAAATGATCAGGCCTGCCGACAAAGAAACCCACCCTTTGTGGGAAGCAACAAAAGGAGTATCATTTTAGTGAGCTGGGCTGCTCAGCACACCAGAAAAAGAATTATATAAAGATTTTAATTAAGAAAACTATATTATTGGCAATTCATTTGTGGTTTTCCTGCTTTAAATTTTTAAGTACCCCAATCAGCGTGATTAATCAATACTTCAAGAGTCCTGGGCCTACCAATTTCAGGAGCAAAATTCTCATTCAGTTTCACCAAATCTTTGTCTTCACTTCCCTGTGAAAGGGAAGACCTCGAAGAAGATCACATATTCTGCAAACTTCAGTGTTTGACAGAGTGTAAGAACAAACACTCTCACAGATTTCAAATGGTTTATGAGGATCTGCATTAAGTGAAATAAATAATTCAGTTTCCATCAGTCCCAGTGCAAACCACTCCATGAACCCTGATAAAAGATACACAAATAGCACATGCCTAGAAACAGCTAAATACATAAAATCTGGACTGGGAGGTGGGGTGAAGTGAACTGGCTTTCCCTCTGACTTTCACTGTTGCACCATTGAATATGAGAAGCATTTTACTGACATACACCCTTGTCCTCTCATGCTTGACATTTCCCAACAGCCTGATGCATGGAAAGCACAATTCTGCTCTTCTCCCTGACACACTGCAGGAACGACAGGCAGCTTAGGAGATAAAGCTGACAAGTTCCAAGGACGCAGATCAGAGTTTGAACAGTGTTTTCTGTAGCTCTAATGTTCTTTTTTTTTCCAGGGGCTTTCACAGCCCAGGAATGGTGCAGTATTTCTTGCTCTAGTTAAGAGTTTTCTTCTATTCCTTAATGCCAACCCTTAGTATGGCAGGGATCTCAGTGGCTTTGTGGGAAAGGGAGACTATATCCTTCTTTTTACAGGTGTATCTCAGTTGCTGCCTAGAGCACCCAGACACCAATTAGCTGCAGGCTCGGGTATGGAGAACACACTGCTGCCCATATCCCCACTGGCACTGGGGGGACCAAACCCGGTGGAATTTTTGTGGGTCACAGGTAAAGGATGAGGCTCAACAGAATTGGTTCTCCCAGTCCAGGATATAATCTTTAATGCTACTCCTATTTACAGATGTGATCATTTAAATCTGCATGCTCTGTGACCTTATTTTCTAGTCTGAATATAACAAGGAAAATGCTGAAAAAAGTATATTCACCACTATTTCTCTGGCTATTTTAAGTCCTTTTTCAGCCCCTCTTGTGCCCTTTTGTTTGGTTCTCAGAAAATGTTTGAGGGACCTTGTTTTTCTGACCAAAGGCTTTGGATAAATTTTAAAAACCCAAGGAAGTGTTCCTGGCAACCAAGCTTCAGCTTCACCCACCTGCAATTATTTGAGCCAGAGAGCTAACATGTTTGTCTAATTAAGGAGCAGGAAAAGCATTACAATACGCTTCTGATCAATAGCCTGTACGTACAGAGCTCATAGGCACAGAGCTCAAACACTGAATATTCACCAACAATCAAGAGAGCAAACATTCAAAAACATTTGCTGAAAGAAAATCAAAAAATTGAGTAAACCAAAGTCTGCTGACAAATTTACTGCTAATGCTAAAAGGAAAATTCTAAGTGCTATTCTTTGCAAACCATTCATTCCTTTCCAACCACGTATTTAAGTTGCTTAAATCTTGCTGTAAATAACAGAAATGTTCTGGATTTCATATTTCTTTTCAGGTCATGAAAGAAAATCCTAGTTAGAAGACAATAATGAATGTATAGGTCTTAAAAGAGGGGACACTTAGGAGAACTTTCACATTTGACATCACTCTGTTAAACCAACCACCAATGGCAGGAATCAACACATCTGTGCTCTTTATACAAGCATATCAGTAGGCATGGGCAGGAATGATACACAATTATATTTGCATTATTATTTTTATTTCCTATATATATACATATATATTTCCTATTCAAGCAGGATGTCTTCTCAAAATTTTAATCCAGGTGGTTTACTTTGTAAACAATATGTTAAGCACAATTTATTTTAACTCAATTTCTCAAAAAGAAAAAGAAAAAAAAAAGAAGTCAGGAGTCGTATGTGGGAAATGTAACACAAAATGTGGGTATGAAGACTATCAATGAGACAGTCAGCTTGAAAGTAAACAAATTATTCATTTTGTTCCATGTATTTCAAAGGAAAGGACCCACATTTACACTTCAGCACTCCAATCCCTCGGGACATAAATGTGATTGAGCAATACCTGGCTGTTGTTCAGCTCTGCACATGCCTCAGTGCTTCCCTGGTTTGCTGAGCCATCCTGTCATGCAGTGTTCACGCTCTGCACTGCTATGACTCCATCCAGGTGACAATCTCAAAGCATTTTTGAAACACGAATGAATTAATTCTCACCCACTGAAGCAAGGAGAGATTCAGTGACTTCCTCATGGAAACAAAATCCAGCCTTGGTTCAACCCTGAGGCTGCAGTCTGGCACTTCAGCAGTCTCGTAGTCACAGCAAAGTCCAAAAGTTCACTGTAAGTTATCAACAACATCCTGCTTTACAGCAGATCTTGCTCAGGTGATGCAAATAAACAAAAGAGTTGTAGCTGCAGAAATGAACTCATTCATAAACCATACAGCCGGGCCAGAAGTCAGATCTCTTTCTTCCTCCTAGACATCACAATGTACTTTCTGATGTCTGCAATTAGTTGGGACAGCAGAGGGACCTGTCACCCCAAGCTAAATAACACAGCTAAAAATGAACAGCAAGCATCACCCTATTGTCACATCATTGCCCAGCTAATACCAAAAAGATTGGAACTGATTTGCAGAGAAAGAACAGTTTTGCTGTAGGAGCAGCAAATGCCCTGATGATATGTGGCATGCAAATCTAAGCCATCATTTCTTCTTCTAAGCTAAATGGACAGCTAGAAGACCCAAGGGTTAAAACCACTAATGCAAATCAAAATCCAAAAGACACGCTACCTTTCCAAGAAATCATGGTCTTTCATCCCCTTCTCTTCAAAGCATTTTAAAAAGCATTTAAAGAAAAGAAGTAGAAATAAAACAAGGCAGAACTTTTATTTGTCCATGACTTTTAAAAGTCCCACTTTGAGATGCTCCTGTAGGCAGAAGAAAAGAACATCCCTATACAGCGAAATAAAGTATTGGCTGTCCAGACAATAATGAATGGGGCTATTGCAGGACTAAAGGGACTATCAGTTCTCAGAGGTGTTTCTTTTATCCGTTTGCTTTCAGCCATTTGTGGCAAAGGCATGTTATTCAAACAATAAAATATGGAAAATACAGTGAAGGACATGCAGCTAAAGGGTAAGATTTACTGAAGGAGGCAATATTAATTTAGCTGTTCTCGAGTATCCACTGCTTCAGTACACATCTCATTCTTCACAGCTGTACTGCAGCAAAAATACAGTAATTCACTTTTAATCTTTGAGCTCTGTATTCACTCTGGTTTTATTTTTCTTTAAAGAAAATATTAATTTCTTATCAAGGAATGCCAATTTCTCTTAACTTGCAGGGATTATAAGGAGTATATCTTCTCTACCTGGATGATAGACCAGAATACCAAAGTTTCTGATTTACCTCCTAGCTGGAGTTGTTTTCAGCATTATATTTAAAACCTTTAAGCTTCAAAGGTTGATAAAGCATTAACACATTGCTAAAGCAGGAGCCCTGGTGCTTGAGAACAGACACTGGAGTGCATAATATGGTGGTAGAGATCATGCTGGAGATTTTAATAGAAACTGAGCACATCCACCTCATTATATATGGAAAATGTCTCTTCCCAAATAGTTGCTTTTATCTATTTCCATATATACAATATGTTTATGAGACAACATGGGATGTGCTCCCAGGTCAGAAAACAGATATAACTATTAATCATAATATATACAAACTGAGGATATGACCTCTGTTTCCAGTGAAGTGACTCAAGCCTCTTCAAACGAAAGAACACAGGATCTGAGAGGATACTTTGCTTAGCAGCAGGAAGACAATTAGGACAGTTACAAAATATCAGATTATCCAACTGTTTCTGATTTCATAAAACCACTTTTTGCACACTTTTTCCTTCTTAAAGGACAAAGCGTGTATTGTTATCATGTACAGCTCTTTCATTACATCTCCAGTCATTTCCCGTTTCGCCCAGGAGGATGCTAAAGGTAATATCCAAAACTGCAATGTGTAGTAGCATGTATTGAGCCCTGTAAGCAAGTGATGAAATGGCCCGAAGAGCGTCAACCACAGACCCATCCCACTGCCCCAGCCATGTCAACAATATTGTTCTTTTAAGCTGCTGCACTCTGCACAAATTTATAATGAGATTCTGATTCCATTCTATTAGTGTTTGTCTGAAACATCTTCACTGTGACCAAAGCAGTTAATTCATATTTAACAAGGTGTGCAGGTTTTGCTTGGCCCAGTTTTCTCTACTGCAGGGGAGGGCCACAAAGATGGCTCCTGTGTGAAGCTTCTCGAAGCCTTCACCATGCCCAGCAGAGCCATCTCTGAGGGCTCTGAAGATGATAGACATGCTGCTGGCCAAGGCTGGGCCAATTAGAGATGTTGGTTACGCCTCTGTGAAAATATATTTAAGAAGAAATCAAAACAATGAGTGCACACACTTCTTTTTAGCCAGAGGAGGAGGAGTAGGTGAGAGTATGTGAGGGAAAACAACATGGAGAGACCAAGGTCAGTGGAGAAGGAGGGGCAGGGGGAGCTCCAGGCGCCGGAGCTCTGCAGCCTCTGCAGGCCGTGGTGAGGCCCATGGTGAAACAAGGGGTGCCCCTGCAGCCCATGGGGGCCCACGGGAAATGCTGAGATCCACTCGCCCATGCCAAAGGGAGTGGATACCCTGAAAGCGGCCGTGGTCCAGAGGGAGTCCTAGTGGAGAAACAGGCCTTGACTTGCACCCTGAGACTGAACTGAGTGCCCACACTGGAATGCCTGAGAGAGAGAGAGAGAGGTCCAGCAGGAGTCCAGTAAAGAGCCTTGCTCCCAAGACAGAACGGCCTGGCCTCAGAGGTGTGTAGCCCGTGGATGAGGGGCCCCACGCTGCAGCAGTTTTTGGGAGACTGTTTGCCCATGGGGACACCATCCTGTGCAGCAGTGTCAGGCGGGCTGCTGCATCTGAGACTCACAGCTACGCAGAGGAAAAGAGCCTCTCCCCTGGGCAGTGGAAGAAGATCTGGGTGATGAACTGACCTACCCACCCCTTCCCCATGCCTCGTTCCCCTGTGCAGCTGCTGGGAAGGAGGGAGGGGGGTGAGCGGAGAATTGGTGGTTTTGAAGGGTTTGTTTTACTTCTCATTTACTCCTCTGATTCTGTTAGCAATAAATTAAATCACCTTTTGCAACTTAAGTTAGTCCTGTTTTACCCATTTGAGTGCATCTTCTCCCGGTTCTTTATCTCAACTCATGAGCCCTGGGTATGTGGGTGTGTTAATTGGGGGTACCTGGTATTTGGCCAGGGTCAAACCACCACACAAGGTCAGGGCTCAGTCTCCACCATTACTTGTGGCATGGTCATACCAATTCCCTGTCATGACTGATCCCCGTGCCACCATAGAGCAAGAACACTAAAAAGGTTTGCTTGAATAGCTAAGTGATGTGCTTTGAGCTGTAAAGCAAGATTTGGCCTTTTAGACTTTCTTTTCTCGGAATATATATGATCAGTTTATTACTCCTTTATATGCCAGACTCATTCTGAACCTCAGTTATGGCACCTTAGCATTTTGTTCCTCCAACTACATGGAAGATTCAGAACTAATGACACAAATATTTGTGTAAGACAGAAGGAGACAAAGGGACAAAGAGAAGCACAACACTCACTTTTGAAGTGCCAGCTTGTGCCAAACAGATTGTGCCAGATGCAGAGATCAATTATTCTACAATATTGCCAACTGTCTCCAGCATTTTTTCAGGATATTCAGTGACAGTGGGTGGAGGCCAAGGGGAAAGAGAAGCAGCTCATGTACTAACTGGGCTATTTGGTGTTTTTCAGGATGGCAATTGCCTCTCACTCTAACGAGCAGAACAAATGCTAATGGGCCCCGGTTCATTGCAGCCAGGAGAAAAGGTCAGGCTGAACAGAGAGCCACAGAACTCCCTGCAAACCAAGAATCTATTTAATCAGCACAATGAGGCCAAGAGCATTATACATAGGCAATCATATTATTTCTCAAATACACTCTGACGTGTTAAAACAATAGTCCAACACAATGAGAGGCTCTTTGTGCTACAGTGGGACACTTTGAAGCTATGACTGTCAATTTTGTCGATTTGTGTCAAACGTGCACTGCAATAAAAGATGTGAGTGATACCCCCTTCAGGTCTTCCCATTAAATGAACTTCTGTGACAAAGTACTTCAACAAAGTCAAGCTGAAATATTTGGGCAAAAATGGCATACAAGTGTGCTGAAGATCTCATGTAATTTACACTATTGAAAAAGGTACTAGGCAAAGCAGAACAAAAGGGTTTCTCCAGCAGGTCTTCACTATTATTTCACAGGGAAAAAAAAAAAAATAGAATGCAGCAGCTCAAAGAACAACTAAGTGGAAATATTCCAGTGAAGAGAAATCTATAACATGTTCTCCATAATTTTTATATCATTTTCCTTTTCTGAGCTTAAGGGCAACAAATACCTACAAACACATTTATCTTATGTATAAGTATGGGGGCTATTTCATTAGTAGTAGAGACCAGAATTTACAAATATTTCTACAATCAGATGTGAAAAAAAAATCTAGTCTGATAAATTGACCTAATAAATACAATAAGAGCATGTCAATATAGTCCTTAATAACTTCTGACTCATTTTTCTTAAAAAGTATAAATATGCCAATGTACTCTCATCCAAAAAACAGACATTAATTCTTAACTGGGGCATTCTTATAACTACAGTCACATGAGTAGATCAAAAAGCAAATGTTGCTCAATGTGCACTACTACCATAGAAGTGTGAAAACTGGGCAGAATCTGCCACTGACTGAGCCAAGGATATTTTTCTGGGAAAATCAGATAGCATTCCATATTTCAAATTAGGGATTCTTCCACTGCCCCCTGTTTTTTCATTACAGTTTGCTTTATTCATTATTTAAGAGCTAAAAGTGTTCTTTCTCTTTGTCTCTGAATGCTGCCTCAATTTGTGCTGTTTCCAATCAGAATTTAGCTGAAGACAGCAGATCAGCTGGAGACAGTCAGGAGAGGTGCAGAGGTACTGGAAACACTGGCCCCTGCAGATCACCTATCAGAGCTTCGGCATCATGTTTCCATGCCAACTGAGAGCACATGGAGAGGTACTGAAGGAACTGTTGTTCTGAAGAAAAAGTACCAGGGATTTTACTTCATCTGCCTTCTGGAAGAATCATTGCAAGGACAGTGAATATTTACAAGCAAATATGGTGTGAGGCATTTAGGGGCACGGCTTAGTGTTCTGTTAATGGTTGGTTTCAATGATCTTAGAGGTCTTTTCCAACCTAAGTGGTTTTATCATTCAAAAAAAAGCAAAAAGGAAGTTTTCACCTTCCAGACCGTCCCACTTTCTAGAGCTCATGGCTCCTCTGGCCTCACAAGTTTTCCTGCTCACAAGGCTGGCTCTTAGCCCTGTGTAAAGATCCTTATTCCCTTTTTATTCCCATCAACAAATGGGGGGCTTTGACTATCTCACATCTCTGGACCCTGCCTGCTGAGTTTCATCCTGGACTGGGTGAGATGTATTTACATGTCCAGGCAACACAAGCAAGGCAAAATGTACTCTGAGAGAGAAATCAAAGTCTTATCAAGGTGTACCTTGGTAGGAATTTGGAGTTACACATGGCTTAAGACAATTTAGGAGGCAGACATTCCAAAATTAGTTACGTCTCCTTGTAGGTTTAACCCCTCACCTTTCATTAATAAGGAGAGATGAATGCAAGAAGAAAAAAGTGAAAAAGTAACAGTTTACTAAAAAACAAAACAGCAAGAACCAAGACAACAGTAATAAGCACCAGATACAAAGGGCTGAATCCCATTGACTCCCCACAAACAAAAAAAATCAGATGACAGAGAAAGCTCTGCTCGGCTCAACCTTCCCCCAGAAGAGAAAAACAGGAAGGTGGGAGCTTACAGAGCACTTGGGGCAGCACATGCAGGGAACTGACTCCATCCAGAGCATTTCCAAACCTGTGGTGCCAATTTCTCTAAGAAAAGTGAGATTGGCTGGTGGCTCTGTCACCTGTGGTGGTACCTCATAAGATATAAATGGTGGTAATTTGTCCCTGAAGTTTGTACCTGCTGTCTCCTGGCTTCACTAATGATCTCTGACTCTTTAAGCCTCTGTTTAATTATATCATTCCCTGTATTGGTCATTAGTACCTTTACAGTTTAATGCAGCAGCTTAAATGAACAGAGAGCATTTCATAGTGTTGCTTTTCATAGTAATGCTTCATTTGTTATTCCTATCAAATGGAAGTAGAACCAGCAGGCAGAAATGTGCTAGAAATGCAAACAGGCTTAGGGAAAAGGTTTGGTATTTGCAAGTTGCACACTGCTTCAAATGTTCCACACTTCTGTACACAACTGACTTGTGACAGAAATTTAGGTCATAAGTGAGCTCATTCCACCAAAAAAAGGAGTATTCAGATTTTGCTGGTTGCTTACTTTCAGGACAATTCCTTTTACTCATCCAAGCTGAGAGACGAAGGGGTTGAGAACAGTACTGCCAAGATGGACTTGGAGGGACTGGTGGATGAAAAGCTGGACATGATCCATCAATGTGCAACCACAGCCCAGGAAATTGCCTGTATGCTGGGCTGCACAGAGGCGTGGCCAGCAAGTCGAGGGAAGTGATTCTGCAACACTGCTTTGGTCTGGTGAAACCCTACTGTGTCCAGGTCTGTCCCACAGTAGCACAAAGAGCCTCTCATTGTGTTGGACTATTGTTTTAACAGGAAAGACAGGGACCTGCCCAGGCAGGTCCAGAGGGACACAGAAATGATCAGGGGGATGGAACACCTCTCCTGTGAAGAAAGGCTGAGAGTGTTAGGGTTGTTCACTCTGGCGATGAGAAGGCTTCATGGACACATCATTGAGGCTTTCAATACTTAAAGAGGTCTTATAATATGGTGACAGGCATTTTAATAGGGCCTACAGCAACAGGACAATGGATAATGGTTTTAAACTAAAAGAGGGTAGACTCAGAATAGATATAAAGAAGAAAAATTTCGTGAACAGGGTGGTCAAACACTGGAACAGGTTGCCCAGAGAGGTGGTAAATGCCCCATCCCTTGAATGGAAACACTGAAGATCAGGTTGGGTAAAACTCTGAGGAACCTGATCTGGCTGAAGGTGCACCTGCTCATTGCAGGGGGTTGGACTAGATGACCTTTGGTGATTCCATTCAAACCAAACCATTCCATGATCTTTGGCTTTCACTTCCCCTTCTGCATTGAATCCACAAGTCCATGAACTCTCTCACTTCAATTTCCAGTGCTGTTAAAATCCCTCCTTTCCCTCAGCTAATGAGCTCAGTAACACACTGGAATGTTCCTCACCTTCAATCCCACAGTATCCCAATATCCATAACTTTCTCTCATACATCCCTCTGCCATGTTTCCAAAATGCTACTCCAGAATCAGCTTCCCAAGGCATCAGCCCTCACATACATTCTTCCCTAACAAAAATGAATCTCAAAAAAAGAGGTGATATAAATCCCATGAAGGTGGTTTTGTTCTGTCTTTCACTGTCTAAGAATAATCTTCATTATGCCATGAGCAACCTGTTAGACAACTGAGTGACAGAATCATTGACAGATTACATTTTAAAATTAACTGAAGGTGTTATGCATCTGAATAAAATACCGTTTGCATATAATTTCAGAATTATAGAAGATTTGTTTTGGCAGTCCTTAATATAACCACCTCGCAACTGGGTACTGGATGAATGCAAATTCTAATACAGAAGTAATTTTTAAAAAAGATATTATTTAAGAAATTACAGTATAACGCACAGGAGCAGCGCTGACATCATTGTACAATCTTTGAAGCACTGTAGGACACTCTGCCCTAAAAAGAGTCACCTACAGGCCTTTCCAATGAGTTAGCTCTGAGCTTTAGAGACATTCACATTGCAAATAATATTTCAGCCAGGACTCACCCTACTTCTTTTTTCTTAAGTGGTTAATGAAAACACACAGAGAAAATAAAAGCAAACAACTGCATTAAAATCATAGCTCAAAACCACTTGGCAGATATAAAATCCCCTGAAAATGTATAGGACTACTGGAAACTTTTTACATTTGCTGTGTTATGCCTAAGTAAAAAATACTAAGCATGAAGATAAATGTCACAAACAGTTTAATTTCTGACAACAAAATATTTTTGAAGTTTTTTTTTACAGTATTCTCATTTAACTATGAATTATAGTCAGCTTATATGGCTCACGGCCATCTCCTATCACATTTTCAGTGCTTCTAAGAATGGAGATCCCACAGCCTCTCCAAATAAGTTATTCCATCTTCACCCGTCAGGTGAGGTTTTACACATTCACAGTTAAAGAAATAACCAAAGAAAAACCTCACTGAAAAACAATTTCCGAGTTAAGTATTTGTAAACGGTAATAAGATCTGCCCTTTGTCTCCTCCAGCATGAACAAACCAGCACCTTCAGCTGGCTTTCTGTGTAACACTAACAAAGTAGAAGATGCAGAATAATGTGCTCCCAAACCTCATTTCCAAGAAATATCTGTGTGAAATCTTTCCAGAAATACTGGTCATTAATTAGAACAGCTATGTACATCCAACATAAATACTTACTTTATCATTTCATAGATATTATGTTCATGACCTCAATAGCTTCCTGTGTCTTGAAGTTCTACAGTTAAGTCAAAAGTTGTACTGAAAAATATTTTATCAGTTCCACATTTCCCTTTTCAATATAACCATGTTTATTTCAATCTGATAATTTAAATTTGATTCTTCAACTGAAGGTAAACATGACATGATAAAAGAATTAGGTGTAAGGCAATGCCTCTAATTGTCTGTATTGTCCTTTCCTTGAATCTGGATCTTAATTCCCTTAGTCTCAGGCATTCCTTTTCCTAGTGAAATGCTAGAGAAGAACCACCAGCGACTACCACATGGTCATTTTGTTGTATTTTTTTGCATTGTCCACAAAGGTATCCATTAGGGGTACATCCTTGTACTACTGTAGGTGCTCTTTACTGTTTGATATTAATTTACAGGGAGGAATGCATTCCCTTCCCTTCTGCAGTGTAATAAGGATTAGCCAGTGCAGCCACTGCAGAAATAAGCCAAAAGAAAGTATTCCAAAAAGTGTGCTTTTGTTTAGCACCAAACTGCTTAGACAACATGCATGCTCAGCTCTGGAGCTGATGAGTCGTCTCACAGTTGCTGAACCCATGAACTTTGATTTTCTCTCCCTGGAGGTTATTATAGATTTCCATTGGTTTGTGCATTGAGGAAATCAAGACTGTATTTTCCATCGATTCCAGCCCCACAGAAATCAATAATCTTAAAAAAGGGCATTTTAGAAGATCCTTTGTGTGCTTTGTTGTAGCTGTTCACCTATTTTTACCCATTAATTATAAAATACCATACAATTCAGGGGGATAAAAAGTCAGTCTCAAGGCACTGATGGAAGGGAAACTGAGCATTCTGCAGTCAAAAAGCTAGAAAATATTGACTGGATAACTCATGACGTCCACCTGAGAGCCTCTGCACTAGTTCACTACAGCACGAAGTCCCCGTAACCTCCCAGGCTTCCAGCAGGTCCTCCCTCTTGAAAAAGCATCCTGACTTCCTGTATGTCTCTTTAATCCAGCAGAAGGTTCTCTAAGAAGGAGGAAGAGGAACCATTTCAGTCAGGTTCATTCTGCATCCAGAGCAGGGTCAGTTTAGAGTGCTGGAAGGGAGACTTTCAGTGAGAGATCAAAACACTGAATGGATGTTTCTTAAGCAACATTCATTTTTGTGCTGTGAAAGGATCATACCATAATAAACAGTCCAGAAAATCCATCAACAATGATTTTTTGTTGTTCTTTATTGGTTCTCATTCTGCTTTCCCACTAAGACCTGCCTGTCAGCATCATGTGTTGACACCATTCAGGTGCACTTGAAAATTTTTGGCTTTACTCTTAATAAAGAAAAGGTTTTTAAAAATTATTTATTTTACCTTTCTACTGGCAGGAAAATCCCTGCTCTGGTCAGTTCTAGCCTCTAGTATAGTATGGACATTTATGAAGTGTAAAATAACCTGCAAGGGTAATTTAATCTGATTTAATCTAATTTAATAATTTACCAGAAATTTGGATTTACCATTGTACTCCTTAAGTAGTTCAGACTTATTCAGAGACTTAGGACTCATACCAGACACAGGAATAAATGTTACAAACTGATGTCTTGAGGTCTGGGGCTCATTTTAAATAGATTTTTGAATTCTCTCCCAACATTTTGTTAAGCACACAAAACCAAAATGCAGCTACTCAGCACTACTTCACAACCATTCCCTGCCAGTGCTTAACCTGTTTGCCGTAAATAGGATATTTTCTTCTCCACCAAGAAAAATTAACAGACTATTCCCATGGGGATGTATAAGAAATAACTCAAAATACAGTGGAAAGTTATTTTGCAGGAAGCATTCACACAAGCACAGTACAGATAAAAAATAACAAGGAAATTGTGGTTAAAGGAACACCAGGAATACAATCGTTCAAAAGATGTGGGAGAGGATCAGAAGGCAGGTTGTTACAAGAGCCAAGGCTAAAGAAAGTCAATATGGCCTTTTGTTTGCAGATAACTGAAAAAAAAAACAAGATCAATTGATCTACAAAATCAGGCTAGGGTTCTTCAGATGCTGCTTTAACCTATTCTCATGTTAAAGTATTACTTATGGTGATTCAGCTATCAGAAATTACTTGAGTAATTTCGCCCACTTGTAATATTATCCTTATTTTAGTAGAGTTGAATGTGTAGAAATTGATGTGGATGCAATACTTAGGGGATCTTTTTTTCCAAATCACACAGAACTACCCAGTGATACTTCTGGATTTTGTTTCTACTGGTATAAAAAATCAGCTTTTAAATTTATGACACACACAGGATCATTGAGTATACTTTCATTTAAAAATAGGAGTTGCTAATAATTTTCCACAAAATCCTATTGTCTCTGGAGATGCTTTCATGCTTTTCTCCAGTTTCTTACAAGTTCACCAGTAGAGAGCTTCATGCTACAAATGCCTCATTGTAATTTCACTTACCTGAATAATGTGGTTTTCACAGCCTTGGTTAAAAAAAAAAAACAAAAAAAACCAAAAAAACAAAACAACAACAACAACAACAAAAAAAACAGCAACAACAAAAGTTACAGTAGTTTTCACTGTGAAAGCTTTTTGTGTTCCACAGAGATATTAAAACCCACTTTTATTCTATCTAGAGGCTCAACAATTTCAGGACAACTCTTTGGATGGTTTTACTCCATTACTTTCAAAGTAACTGCGTAGACCACACACGTACCAACATCTCAAAGATGCATGGAAAATTTAGATGTTCAAACAAGTTCCAAAACAGATCAGTGCAGCTGAGGTGCCTCATTTTGTCCAGGGTTAAAGAGAGTTAAAACCCAAAAATTTAAAAATAAAAAATATTAAAATAAAAATATTCAAAATATTTGAAAGTATTAAATATTAAACCATAAAAATTTAAAATATTAAAACATAATGGAGGAATGGACGGTGCAAAGAATAACTGGGTCAACAGGGAAAAAACGTGGGTGGTGCAGGTGGGACAGAAACCACCACTAGTATGAGGGATTCAATGAGGGGGGAAAAAAAGCCAGTTTCATTCAGACTGCAAGAAAAACTCATTGATAAGAGCTAAGCAGTCCTCCATCAAACACTCACTGACAGAGACACTGAAAATCTCAGGGTCATTTAGAGTTTTCTATCCATCATATCGAGCTTATCTTTCTCCCCCACTAATGCTTTTTAATACATTCTGAATAAATCTGTTGCCAACCTGATAGTTTTTAACTATAGATTCAATTTAACTTGTTCTCTATCACACAATTAAAACAAAATAACAGCAGCATCATGGACAAGAGCCCAGAAGAAAAAGACCTTTTTGTTCACTGTCTGCAGGGAAGGAAAGCATAAAATATTGCCGTTCTGCTGGCAGGTCCTGTAAACAAAGTAACCAGATATATGAGACCATTGTCGTGTTCAAGAGAGACACTGGAGAGAGGGAACTTCATATATCACAAACTTCTATTTCTTTCTTTTGTTAGGCAATTTCTCCTCTGTCCAGTATGGAAAATACTGTAAGACTCTACTCCAGTAACTGCAAGGATTAAGGTAGATTTATGCTATAAATTTAAATGCACTTGATCTAGTGGATTCCAGATGAATTCTCCAGCTCCAGCCCCCATGGAGAGACATTGACTTTTCCTGGTATGTTCAATTCCCACAGGTTTCAGCCCTTTATCTTGATCTCTCCCCAGACAGCATTTTACAGGAGTAAAATTCCAAGAGACGAGGAGGGGAGAATTTATTCCTCTCCACCCTTCTTTATTACCCATTCACCCTGATGAAAACAGAATTTTAAAAAGGGAATTTTCTTATGCAGAGGTCTTCCACTGAAATAAAGCACAAAGAGTGGAGCTATATCTTTCTATTGAAGGATTCGCACAAGTTTTGAGGGAAAATATGTAAAACATGCATTGATTTCCCCTTCAAATTTCAAATACATCACATTTCTTTCAGTAAACGGACATAAACTGTGGAATTATTCATAGAACAAATTCTTATGACCTTTCCATTGTTATTTTGCAGCAAAATTCTCCAGTGAAATCTATCACGCAACATAAAATGCTATTAAGAAAGTGTTAGAAAAATCCCAGCAGTGGTACAAAAATGTGTGTAAACTTATAACCCATACACTAAAAATATTTGTATCTTTACAAGTAAGAAATTGGGAAAAAAAATCAGAATGGTATCAAACTATAAGTTCAGCCAATAAAATAATATATTACAAGGCATGGTAAGTGGCTTTCCAGAATTGTGCTATTTGTCACATATATGCAAACTAATAAAAATACTCTGCATGCTTCTCCCCTCAGATTCATGGAATATTTTTATCAAGATATGATTATGACAGGCATATTCTCTCTTCATCAAGAATACTACCGAGATGTGACTCATTCCATTCTGTGCATTTATCTCTGAATCAGCAGTATGAGGAAAAGAATAGACTTAAACATTATAAAGAAAACTCTACATCCATCTTATCCAAGCCTTTCTCCCTAACTTAATGAAGATAGTCCTCTTCCTTAATAAAGACACTGAGAAACACATTTCGTGTCCTGATTATTTTTCTGGGACTCTAGTAAAACTAATGGAAATATTATCCTGTGCTTTCAATGGAATTTGATAGGTAACACCTTTTAAAATAGGTATTTATGTTTTTAAAGAATGCAAACTCAAAAGCCTGATGAGAGAGAAACTGCACCAAGGTATCCTTTAAGCAACTAAAGCAGTACCTCACAAAACTGCATGGCTGGGTTTGTAACATGGAATCCATGTTAATTTGTCCTGAGCAAGCACATGAATGTGATTTTTTTAGGCTTTATAGACTGGATCAGTGATTCTTATCAATGAACCATCATGTATTATTCAATTAGTGCTACTTTTCTTGACACCTATAACAAGGACTTATTAGCATTTAATTTGTTCAGAATCAGCTCTTCATTGATGCTCTTCTATGGCAATATTAGAAAGTCTCAACAGACAAGTGATACAAAAAAGGAAGAGGGAAAGTATATCACTTGCTATATATCTACATCACTATATATATATCTCACTATAAATATGTCACTACTACTACTGTTCTCAGCAGAAGCTGGGCTCATCCTTTTGACCAATTCAGTCATTCAACATCATCAATATAAATGCAGAAACAGTCAGCTTATTAAATATTAAATTTATCCATAGAGAAAGTGAACAGTGCGATGTTTGTGTGTAAAATGTGCCCTTTTTCACCAGTGAATTTACTAATTTTTGGCTGTGTTATTTATGTGCCATCAAAAAGTTCTTAATGACTGTGACAAAGGACCAGAAAG
Organism: Dasyornis broadbenti; assembly: GCA_013397935.1. Taxonomy (NCBI): domain Eukaryota; kingdom Metazoa; phylum Chordata; class Aves; order Passeriformes; family Dasyornithidae; genus Dasyornis; species Dasyornis broadbenti. The sequence goes on along the minus strand of VZRN01002870.1, from coordinate 260,429 downwards.
GCAAGGACTAGCAAGAAGGAAGTTCTTTATACCCTGGTGTTGCTCAGGAACATAAAACAAGTGGGACAAAGGACCCCCATCTAATTTTATATTAATTCAGGGTCTAATTACAAAAATAAAGATAATGGAAGTCAGTGAAATAACCCTAAAATATTGTTTTAATTAGGCCCTCTTTTAGGAAGAATAAAATAGTAATGAACACACAGAATGTCCTCACAGGTCTCAGATTTACTTCCCATCTTCCAGACAGAGCCATTCCAAAGGTATGCAAAATATCCTTGAAAGATGCAAAAATTAGAACTTTTTTTCTCTAAAAATATCTCATTTGTAAACTCTTGCCTCCCAGACATGCTGGATTAACATGAACATGCTGAATCTTGCAGAGGAAAATATTCAAGAGGTTTCTTCCAGTCACTTGTGTCTTCATTGTGGCATGAACCTGTCCCAGTCCTAAAACGTAAAATACCAGGTCAGGCAAGACAGAACTGAGTAAGACAGAATTATCTATAATACAAATACTCTGAGAGTGCTGTGCTGCAGCTGACATTGGTTTGGAAATTGGAAAGAAAAGCACAAATATCTTGATTTTTAAAGATGCCAGGGAAAGCCCTGGTTTCTGACCAGAGTTAGAAAATCCATGGAACATTGCACAGCAGTGCACTGATAAATCACTTCAGCTGGCACCAGCACTGCAAACAGGAACTCCTCCTCCTCCTCTTGAATGGAAATGTGGGCTTTAAATAAAATAATTCCATCATATTAAAAGCAGGCATATGTGAACAACTAATTTTGGCAATTAAGAAAACCCAGGTGGCTCGTGTTTGTTGGTTGAAAAAACACCTTCTCATTTAGTGATATAAATCAAGAGTAATTGCATTAAAAATTAAGAAATCAACCCAGTACAGCAAGTGAAGCAGATCCACTTAGAGTTACGTAGAAAACAGAATTTCAATCCCAGGGGAATCTCTGACACTTCAACACTAAATCCAATGTCAAAAACAGAGGCAAGTCAATACAGAATACATTGTAGAAAGCTTGCTTTATTTTGCAACACTGAGTAAAAGAAACCATCTCTATTTGAAATGTTCAGCATTTTTATAGATGAAGATTATGAAGCAGAGTTTGGGGTTGGAATTAAGTGATCCATTCTATGATTCTGCAAGGTGCCTGTTCTGAACTTTCCTATTGAAAAACAGGGGTCCATTCACAAATCATCATTTACGGAGAAAAACATGCAATTATCAAGAGCTCATATCTTCATCAGGAGGACCCTTGTATACGCTTTAAGACCACAGGGCACAGATATAAATCTGTCCTGTTGTCACGCCATGGGTAAAATGGTAATTGGTAGAATAAAAATCAGCCTAATATTTCATTATGTATTTTTAATATTTGTATCCCATCTTCTTAATTTTGTGCTCTGTAACTTCTCACAGAAAACCTAAACCAGACAATAACACAAAATCTGTCATCATGTGCAGGAGTCATGAGCATCACACCGCTTGTCTTGTGACTTGTGTCTGCAAGGTTCTTGGCCACTTTCTACTGATGGAGAAAGTTCTTGTAAGGTCAGAAAAGCTTCAGAAAACTCAAATACTGGGAGACTGCCTTCAAGGCTGCTCTGCTATGACATTGTGCAACCTGGCATCAGAATGCTAAGAAAAGCCCTGTGAGACCCTGCACACAGAGTTGTCACCCTTGCTCTCAACTTGTTTTCTCTTGAAGAACAGCCCTGTCCTTTTGCTCCCTGACTCTTGCTCTGACTTCTCAGGAACATTGATAGCTGCTTATGCCCTGTCTTATTCACCATAATTAACTCTGGACTCCTGGCAGTGCCATAATACACTCTACATCCAAGACAGGTCATCTCTGGCAAAGTAGATATAACCAGGGAGACTTTTTGAACTTGTTAACTATACATGGAGAGGAAAAATAAAACTGTGAACAGAATTAAACTAAGGAAAAGGGACCCATGCTTGGGTTCATGAAGAATTGCAGCTTGTGGGAAGTACTCACGTTGGAGCAATTCATAGAGGACTGTCTCCTGTGGTAGGGACACACACTGGAGGAGGGAAAGGAGCCCTCTCCATATGGAGAAAGCAGCACAGAAACGTCTTATAAACTGACTTTAATTCCCATTCTCTATCCCTCTGTGCCAGAGAGCGGGAGGACGTAGACCCCAGAAAGGAGGGAGGAGAAGGTATCTTTAGGATTTGATTTAATTCTCATTATCCTGCCTGGATTTCAAATGGTAATAAATTCAACTAATTTCCCCAAGTCAAATCTGTTTTGCCCATGAGAGCAACTGATGAGGGATTTTTCCTTGCCTTATATCTCAAACCAAGAGCCCTTCATTATGTTTTCTCTCCCCTGCTCAGATGATGAGGGGAGTGATAGAGCAGATTTGGCAGGCAACCCACCCCATGTATACAATCCATGGGTGTGAGGAAAAGTTTGCCTGGCTGACTCCTACTTGCCAGCATTATGCACACCGTGCAAGCTGCTGATTATTTTCTAGGTCTGGTGGAAATACCAGTTAGGAAAATCAAGCAAAAGCAATCTCCTAATTACACAGGTTAATCTCTTCCTCTTATTTACATAAAGAAAGAAGATGGCAATCAAGATATAGTCCTACTGCTGAAGGAAGCAAATGCCAGGGTTTCCAGTCCTCAGAATAAAATCTGGGGTTCACAATTCACTGTTAAATCAGTGAAAACTGATTTACCTTTGGTTTTTAACAAAGTGTGTGTACAGCATGTGGGCCTGAAGATGAGCTTTTTTCCTGAACAGTAATTTTCCTTGCAACATCTGCTGGGTTTTCATCTGCTATTTGTGCATGCAGCCTGCTTATTCACATTATGGTCTGTAAATAATGCATATCTTTCTATTTATTTTCACTTAGCCTGCTGAAATGGGTTTTCTTGAATAAGCAGCATCCATTTATGAAATGCTGCAATAAAATTTAACACATCTTCGTGATAGCACTCTGCATCTAAAGAAAATTGTGTAGAATGGAGGTAAATCAAGAATCACTCAGGTTGGAAATGATCTCTGAGATCATTGAGTCCAGCTGTTAACCCAGCACTGCCAAGTCCACCACTGAATCATGTCCCTGAGTGCCACATCTACGTGTGTTTTAAATACCTCCAGGGATAGGGACTCAACTACTTCCCTGGGCAGCCTGTTACAATTCTTGACAACACTTTCAGTGAAGAATTTTTCCTAATATCCAATCAAAACTTCCCCCGGCATACTCTGATGCCATTTTCCTTGTTACTTGGGAGAAGAGACCGACACCTGCCTTGCTACAAACTTTTTTCCAGTATTTGTAAAGAGTGGTAAGGTCCCCCTGAGCTTCTCAGGTAGCTGTAGAAAGCGATAAAGTCCCCTCTGAACCTCTTTTTTTCCAAGTTAAAGAACCCCACTACCCTCAGCTGCTCCTCATAAAACTTGTACTCTGGGCAAATTAAAATACAAATAAAATTGACAAAGGGAAGGGCGGTGGGGAATAATCTTTAAATTGAAAAGATCTTAAGCCATAACTGGCTAAATGGTCAGGGGAAGTGTCAAGGATCTCACATGTATTTCCCTTTTTTCTTCCTAACCAGCTCTTCCCTCTGCATTTAAAGATGTAAAAGCCTCAGCTTTCAAACAGTGGGTGCAAACAGCTTACAGTCTAGTAGACTGAAAAACGGCAAGACTGCCTTATTATATCTCTTAGAAGTCTTTCTCTGGCCTAGTGAAATTCACTGCAACAAAATACATCTCTCATAGCCTAACTAAATGCATCTCTCACGCATTTACGTAAGAGAAAAACTTCAAGGAAAAAATCCTAATTAATTTTAATACGGATTTCTCAAGTTCGCGGAAGGATGGCTAGAGGTAAGATTAGAGGACACTGTGAAGTTATATTCACATCCTAACAGACACTATAACAGTACAGGAATTATAGGGTAAAATGCAGCTGCTGCTCCCTCCATGGAATGCTGCCGGCATGGTGAAAGCCTGCTCCAGGATGGTTCCCTACACACTCAAACTGCAGCCATAGTCCCTGCTGAGGGGGATGGAACGGAGGGTGGAGCAGAGTGGAAACACCACGGCCGAGTTCCATTAGAGTCCGGGCAGGGAGGGGAACTCAATGGCGCTTTGCAGCTGATAAACTGCACAGTGCCTGTCACCCAAGGGAGACAGGAGAAGTCTTGTGGCTGAGCCAGGAACTGTGGCGAAATCACCCTCCACGGATGAAATTGGTTGTTCATACACAGTTGTATTAATGCACACCTCCATCCCAAAGTCACCCACCCCAGGGTATGACCACCCCTTACTGGGCATGCACTCTGTGCTGTATTGACTACAGCCTTGAGAGCAAAGCAAGGGAATTTTACACCAATCAGCAACAAAGGCAGGGTATGACTAAGTGTCACTCAAGCTCCCCCTAAGCATAAAGAAATAATACAAAAGTAAGCTGAGAACAGGGGTAAGTTAGGGAAGACTCCATTGTAACTGCTGGGATAGGTCAACAGGCTGAACCCATCTTCTTCCCCTGCGGGCAAGAAACATACTCTGTTCACACTGGATACTTTCATTGCAAGTTAGAGCTTCTCTGTGAATTGTTTTGAATACATTTTTGCAGTCAGATACTATCACTGGCAGTCCTTGAACCTTAACCTGTCACAATTTTCTCCTTATTAATAAGGAGTGTTATTCCGTGAACTGTTAGTGTGAGTCCTTCCCAGGCACTGGCAGTCACCAGCAGTGGAAAACACAACCAAATAAAGTGGAAGACCCATTGAGGGGTCTCTCTCATGCTGCTGGTGTGTGTCCCTGAATGAGTCAGCTGAACAACCCTCTGATCCAACAGGACTGCTAGGTGAGGGGTCCCTGTAGTGGGACGCTGACAGAGCAGTCGGGCACAACAAGTTTTCTTGGGGCACTGACAGACAAATCAAACACTAAGGGTTGAGGAAGTCTCCCCTTTTCACATGAACCAGTGCTTTGAGCTCCTCCCCGTAAGTGTTTCAGTCTGTCTCAGAGAAAGGATAGAGCTAGAATGAATTAAACTCTGCTTGTAAGTGCATTTCTGAGCAGCTTTACTCTACAATATATTTCACTACAAAGCACTTCAGCAGGTGTTTGACTTCTTAAAATTTGAACCCTTAAAATAATCAAGAGTGGCATTCATATGCTGAAAAAGAACCCCACAGTCAAGTGCCTTGCTGAATGAGAATCTTGGTGAAATTGGTAATTCCAAATTGGTTTAAAGTACTTGAAATTTATTCTACACAGTGCCGACAACCTCACACGCTCTAAAGATTATAATTACAGTGCATAAAAACAGTAAAACAGTCCCTGACCGAAGGTCTGGCAGCCTAATTAAACAAAAGCAACAGGAAAAAGAAAAAAAAAGAAAGATATAGCATGGGAAATTAAAGTGGAATAAAAACCAAGATTTGTGATTTTAGGTTATCAATAAAACCATATTGCCTCCTCAAGCAAACTTTGGTGGTTATTCTGACAGTTTCTGGGTAGGCACAACATACAGACAATGCTTATTTAGATTTCCCACCATCTCCTAAAGAATTCCTTGAAATCAGTTGGGTCCTGATCTTCCTCTGAGAATTATTTGAAATAATTCTATTTCATCTCCACTTAAACAAAAAAACAGTATAGCTCTACATTATAGTCTAGACAAGAGTTCTGCAATTTTTTGGAAAGAATTTTCAGATAAAGGAGGCAGATGAACCAAAAAGAAACCACATTAACCTGTAAGTTAAATACTTATGCTAAATGCAGGATTCATAATCTTGATTAAATATTTGAAAATCATGATTTCATGTTGAAAATAAAAAATATAATATAGTAATAATAGGATATTTCTAGAAATTGTGGAATAACTTTTGATAAATACACTCTATCATCAAACACAAAGATTCCATTATCAAATACAAAATATGGTCATTTGGCATAACCTGAAAAAGAAAATGACAACGTGAAAACTCTCTTTTTGTCAGTTTTCAGTAACATCTTACAATGCCCAACAAGCTTTTGGCTTGTTGGACATGGTAAAAGAATGAGGCTGCTCACTTATAAAGTCAAGCAGAATGCTCTTTACAGGCTTCTTGAACCTTTAACTATATCTTTTGCAGAGGAAGATGAATATGCCAGAGAGAGGCCCTCTAGGCAAAAGAAATGCTTTATCCAGTGAGTACTTCCTAGTTCCTGACAATGTCAGTCATTTAACTCTTGCCAAGAAAAGTGAATCCTGTCAAGTCATTGCAAGATCAACAGCACATATTTCTGCCTGGCAGTAAAAGAAGGCTCTTCATTACTCACAGGGTTTAATAAGCACTGCAATGTTAGCTCCCATCTCCTGGCCAAATTCCAGTTCAGGTAATTGTCTCCTGCCTCCCCAAATTTCCTTTGCAATTCCCTTAGGAGAGACACTCTTCAGCCTGCTCTAAGCTGCCCATGCATTGTTAAACACTAGAAGGGGCTACTTTTAATTAATGAATTTCAGAGTGAGCTAAAATCTCCCATTTTCTCAGGCTAGAATTCACAAAATGCATCACTGGCATCCATGAGTCATTTTTCTAAATGTTACTGGGTCACTCAGCATGTTTTAATTAATCCTGAATTATTTGAAAGGATTTCATTTGTTCTTATTGTGTGCCCAGGTGTTTTGTTGGCTTGCAGACTGAGGCCAGCCAGGATCATGGTCAAAATGAAATGTGTTACACTGAAGTGTATTTCACTGAGGTATCAGTGAGATGTCTCATGAGCTCCAAAGCATGTCCAAAACATCAAGCCTTCAAAAAAAACACGACCAAATTGTGCATTTTTTTCCTTCAGGAGTAAGAGTGGAATAAAATGTGCCAAAATCTTCTGTAGTCAAGCATCAAATTCTTGCCATTTCTGGCTGGCTGCTCTCATTTTACCATGTATTTCCATCACCTCAGAGTATTACATGCACAACTCATTGGAACTCTCTTGAAATTAAAAAATTCCCAAAACATTCATCTCCATGTGAACTACTCTGCCTATTGGTTAAATTTCAATGCTTGCTCCCACACACAAGGATGAAAGGGACATTCATACCTGGTAAAGCAGCTCCTATCCTTTAGACTACACTTGTAAATTATCTTTCCTTTTTGCATTGTTTTCTTTCATTGTGTTCCTTTTTTATTAATCTGAGCATTTTGATAGCAAAACATTAATAACAACTTTAAAATATTTTCAAGTCCTGAGAAGACACCAGAATAAGTTTCTGCTACCAGTAAAATGGAGGAAAAAACTACTTCTGTTGGTAGCAGAATATTCTAAGCTCCAATTTCACATTTGATTTAGTCATGAAGACATGCACTTAATCCACAATGCACCATCATGAATTCTTTATTATTTCATTTCAGGGTTATCAATATGCAAGTCCTTTTCCTTTTAGGGAAGTACTTCTTTTGTCACACTTTTATTAGTTTTTCAGTCCCTTTATGAGTTCCTGTGTTCAAATTCTATGCATAAACCATCTCTGGGGGCAACAGAAGCAGGTTTCTGGAGAGGTGCAGAGAGGAATCCCAAAGAACATACGGCCATGAGAAAATACCATTTCCTTTTGATAATAAGCCGGCATCTGTGACAGCCCCTCACTGAGTGGGACTGGCAGGTAGTTTGGTTTCCCACAGAATTAATGGAGAAGCAAAGCCAAAGCATGTTCAGGTGGACATGGTAATGAAATCATCTCATCATTACATCAACTTTGTGACACACCCCAAAAAGCAGCTCCAGAAGCCATCACAGTAATTACGTCATCTGCCTGCAGCTTCTGTGAAGAAATAAAATCCTGCCACTGGTGAATATCTTTCATTGTCTGGTATCTGGGTGCTTTGATTTCTGTTCAAATACAAAGAAGCAGGACAGGTGAAACAACTTCTGAACAAAATTGTTTAAATATGTCAAATGCAGCTCAGAGCAAATCAGATATAGGCCCCCAAAAAACTGAGGAGTAAAATCAAACACATCTCTCTAGAATCTCAAATGCATTTGCCAGGCCAAGAGCTCAATTCTTCATTACTTTATGCAGAAATGCATGGAGAATGTGTTCCTTTTGTATTGTCAGTGTTTTATGACACAAATCACATTTATTTCCTTCAGTAACAAAGAAGTTCAGTTCAAGACAAGATCTGAAGCTGTTCTGGAAGTGCCAGAGGTCCTCAAGTTCAGGGCTCCTCCTGAAACCAGGATGATACTCACCAGATAATTTTCAACATAATAGCAGGAGGGAACTATAAAACTCCTTTCAAACTGTGCCCATCTGAAATCATCTTATAAAAAATTTTGAAACAAAAATAAACAACAACAAAACCAACAACAACAGCAACAAAACATTTCCATTAGAGAGGAGGATGGGCTTTGCATCTAAGGCAGTGACATTCAGATGGAGGTACCTGGACACAGTTCCCAGCTCTGACAGTACTGTACAGTGACCTCTGGGAAAATCATAACTATGCCCTCTTCTCACAAACAGGGATATCCAAAATCTTCTCTGTTGTCATATTTCTTTAGAATAGAAACTCTTCATGTCCAGAAACACACATCCCCAACCTATTTTTTTGAATAGTGAAATGAAAAATCATTCTGCAAATATGTTGGATAAAAAATACTCTGCTTGTATTTGAGAAGATTTCAAGGCTTTTCTGTACCACAAGTGACAAGCCTTTAAGTCATTAGTATTTTTAGCTATTACAAGTACATATAAATAGCAAAAAAACCCTACCACAGATATTGAATGATTAACCAGGCTGACTTTAAAAAGTATTGATTTTCTCCAGCTGCATTGCTGTTATGGGGTCGTCTCTCATGGATTGCAGCAGGGATAAAATGCAAAAACTATCCCTAATGGAAATCATTCAGTCTCCTCTGTAAAACTAAGATTTGTTTTAAACAGCCCTGCAGCTGAGCATTTGGGATTTACAAGGGTAAAGAAATAAAAAGTATATTCTAAACGGTGTAACTCCAGAATAGAACAGTAGAATAAGGTGGAATGAGTACCTGCAGGGGGTGGGTTCAGAAGCTATCCAGGAACCACTGCACGTCTTTCCCACCTATTTATTTCTTCTTTTGCCTTTCTGTTTTTCTGAGTTTCCATATAAAGAAATGAACTATTCAGTTAAAGGGTCAATCAGCCCTGTGCAACCTTCTTCAAAATATCTGGGCACAAAATTCAGTACTCCTGTCTCTGTGGATGGAAAAGGATGTTTTTGAAAAATATAAGCACCAAAAAATTAAGTTAAATATTATTTTGTAAACTATCCTCAATAATTATGCCATTAGCAATACAACATTAAGCCTCAGCCTTTACCTTATCATGTAAATAAAATAGTCCATTCTCTTATATATAAATTATGTTTCAGAGTATAAAACCATGTGATAAATATATATATATATATAAAATAGAGAATTCACTTCTCAGGGAAACCAGTCCTTGATCATTTTTATTGATGTCACTTGAAGTGACTGGTGCCCAAGATCTCTGGGAAAAGAAAAGCCCTACCAACCTCATGCAGCTGTCACTGAAATCAGCAGCAAATTAATGATGTATGACCTAAAGCTTCAAGTTTCCAGTGGCATTTTTATACTGACATCCCCTTGGAAGGCAAGAAGAGATCAACGCCTAAAATATTAAAACATCCAAGCCATTCTTTAAAACTGAAGCTGGTGTGAGGACCACAATTTTAAGACTTTTTGATCTTGGTCCTGTATTACCAAGAAGGACCCCTGATTTATCTTAGCTATTCCTTGGACACCTTGTTATTCTCTTCTCTGTAGTCCCACTACCTGACCTCCTTTCTCAACAGATGATCTCTTCAGTTTCTGTCCATGTAGGGTTTCCATAATTCAACCAGTGTATGTTCCCCTTTCAGCGAATCATTTTGACTCACAATTTATTACTGTGGCATAAAGAGGGATGAACACCATGCTCAAAGTCTGTTCTACATTACACTGTGTTGTTACAGCTCTCCACAGTGAAGAAAATGGGATAATCTCCAAGCAGATTACTCCTAATACTTGAAACCATGCCAAGCATGATGGGTTTTATAGGTTTCCCTTTCATCATGAAGATCAGGCCAGTTTTTGGACATAAAAAGTTCTCAACACAGAAGGGAAGAGCCAAGCCTGAGCTTGGTTTTGGAGCAGAGCTGATTTTGCTCCTTAGGAAAGTGTAGGATGCTTGGGCACAAACCAAGACATGGGAACTGCTGAATGGGAAGCTTATACCCCTCCAAGAACCTGAGGGTTTCATTATTAAAACAGTTAAAACTTCCAGTACTCACACGTAGAACTGAATCAGCAAGATGCAGGATACCCACGGCCACTTGGAGGAGATCAAGAACTACTTCGAGACAATATCTCCTATATGTACTATTCCTATTGATTATGGCGGCACACAGTGAGAGCTTCATGAAGTGGAATTGAATTTGCCTTACAATATGTACTGATTGTATTGTGTAAATGCTGCTGCACTGCACCATTTCCTATGGGATGAGGACAAACTCTTTTACTCTACAAAGGGGTAATAAACATGATGAGGCTCAGAAGCTTGAATGCTTTGTATCTCTCCCTCTGCACACTCACACTCTTGTCTGGCAGCCAATTAACTTGGTCCTTGGGAGAGAAGCTCTCACTCACTCTGAAAAAATGGAGATATAAAGGCTCCAGTCTCTTTAATATACTGCAATATGAAAAATACTTCAAGGCTACTGTTAGCTTTCTTTATTAACTGTTTTTATTACTTTTATGCTGTTTCCCATCTGACCATATTGTTACAGTGGCTGCAGATTATGGAGTGCTCCTGTCAGCAAGGGTTGATGTGCACACCAAGGGCAAGGCTTTATTTAAATTCAGTGCACTGAGAGTTTATATTAAAGGCACTTTCCTGAGGAGGTGTTCCTCAGAGCTACACAAGCTCATCAGTGAGCACGTGGGAAAAAACAGAGTATATGTACTTTGGTCCAAGTGTCTGAGGCTCTGGGATACTCAGCTCTGAATTAGCATAAGAAGTCAGATAAGAAACACAAAATTCAAACACACACCAACTCCAGGATGCTTTATGATAACCAGCTACATGGGCCAGATTTCCTTGTTTAATTATATTCACTTCATATGCAGACTGAGATCATTAGGAAAGAGAAAACAGCACTTCCTCAAGAATTGTCAGAAATCATATTACACATAAGAGTTTAGATAACCTGAAAAGCGATTTACAAGCAATTTATTGTATATCTAAAACTACCTTGTTCTAGAGGTCACAAAACACCAAGAAAAAAAGGAGAAATGGTAGTAAACAGGCGAAAATATCTTCATTACTCTCCATAAAAACTCCTGTTCTGACCAAAGGGGCTACATGAAAATTTGTCACAAAGGCCTGCTACAGTTTTTAGTGGAGTGGATTAGGCTAATTACAATGGATTTGTTGGATATTTGGGGAGCTTGCAGAAGTTGGAGTCCCTTCCTCCGAGAGACTGCAATGAGAAATGCAGAGGTGCCAGCAAGAGGGAAGGTCTGTGCTGCCCTTTGTGAGAGGGGGTGGTTGGATAAATGAAGGCAATTCATCACTCATACCCTGAGCACACACCTAGGACCTGAGCCATCCTTCACCTCTTGCTGGCTCCCGCTGCCTCCCATTTCTCACACGGCTACTGGGCACTTCCCAGGAAGCTCCACACCAGCACCAACTTCTTTCCAAGCTCCTCATCTCATATCTCATCCTGTCTCTTCTACTCCTAAATATCTTCTGTTTCCTCTCCCTGCTGTTTCTTAGGTCATTAACCCCACTGACTCCTGCCTACACTTCATCCCTCTCCATCATCAGTTCCTTCCCATGCTCCACAGCCCTTCATTAGTGTATATTGCCTCAAAAGCAAACAAACACCTAATCATTTTTTCAGTTATCATTTTTGCTTCTACCTAAGGTTTAATTTTCTCTTTCTGTATCTGATTTTCATAGACAGATGTACACTTTTCTCCATGTTTGTGCTGACTTGCTCTCATTTTTTTCCCCTCTTCCACCTTTAAAATTCTTTGTCAGTACATTCAACTGCTAAGTGGTGTTTTACTGTAGCCTCCACACAGCAAACCAGATATTTTAAACAGAGGGGAGCTACAAGTATCTCCTGACCAGTAGTCACGGACTCTAAGGCAATAATTATATTCTCTGCCTTTCAAACTAGCCTCTTATGACCCCATTTTACCCCAAACACTCAAATAACTTTGGAGCCAGCTAGAAATATATGCCACTGAAATTAATGCATTTCCAGATAATAGGAGTCCAATGTATCTGAAATTTAAAGAAAGAATACCCTAGAGTAATAAAACTCCAGGAACCACCTACAGCTAATTTATTTCAGATGTATGTATAAGGTTCAAATTTTATAATATCCCAGCAGAACAAAGCAATCTTAACCTTCACTGGATTATTATAATTTCCAAATTGGTTGCCCATCCTGCTTTATGCCTTAGGGATGTTTGTATCAAATGCATTGTTAGAGCAGCCAAAACTCTGGAGTGGGATTTGCTTTGGTGGAAATGATTAAAAACGAGGAGGGTATTCCAGCTGCACTAATGTATGTTTAAATTATACAACTGACAGCTGTAATCTTAACTAAGGAACTGATTGAAACATTTGAGCAGATGCCTAAACTACTCCTTGCAGGGTATCTTTTCCCTCTGTGTGAAGGTGCGCTGCTGTGGGTTCCTTCATCAGCCATTCTGAACCTGTGTAAGGATATATTTCTCTTTAAGGTGTAGGATGCTATAGACCTTCTAGTATTTATATTTTATATTTTGCATGCTCAAACACTGTCTGAATCTAATTAAATGTCCTGTGTTCTCCATCCATTAAAAAAAAAAAAAAAACAAAACTTTGTATGATATTTTTCTCCACATTTACAGGTGCACACTACTAATCTTGAAAGTCTGCTTCTGTCTTTGTATCCGCTGTATCTCCAGGATCCCCTGCTGACTCTGCAGGATGACTCTTACATGCATGAAGTTACCAGCACCAGCATTTTAGTGCAAATATATGAATTTCTATCACTCTCATAGCTGGTGTGGAAAGTAGCAACAGTCATACAGCTATTTTTCTTAACACCTCAGTAAATATGTACACAAAAACTCTTTTTCATGAGTCTCCAAGACTTGAAGGATTCAGGAAATCTGATAAATTTATGCATCTGCCTTTCTGCTAAAGATTTCTGAAAGGGTGGCAGTTTTGGAAGACTGGGAGTTGCTTTTAATTAAACAAACCAATTTCATAGTTGGTTCTTTATATGAGCAGGTGCAAAAAAGTGTTATTACATAAGGGTTCCCAACCCACTGGGCAATATTCTGGTGCCCATCTGTGCTCATCAGGACAAGGCACAATGCTGAAACCTTTGAAACACGGCTCTGGAATGGCACTTAAATCTCCTTAGAGACTAAGTCAAACCTCAGCTTCACAGGGAATTCATTTATCCCCTCTGTGTTTGCTCTCAGAGGAAGCAGCACAACATACCTGGGAAAGGAGGCAGAGTCTGCAGATCCCACTGTGAATGTGGAGGAAACTTGAGCTGGCACATTATCACCAGCTGAGAGCCTACTCCCATGTTTGTAGTTCAAATCTGTTAAAGGCCATCTACGCTGTAATTTGCCTCTGTTAAATTTTAAACTCCATAAGCTAAATTGCTGCAAATAAGTGTGTGGAACCTCTTACTTCCATTAAAGACAGATTTTCAGTATAGCTCAATTCAATTAGGGGCAGCCTTTCTTAACTAAGTCTGTCCACAGCAATTTAAATTGCTTTGCTTTAACCAGTGTAGTGAACAAGTGCAAATTTTCATGCAGACAATTCCCACCTTAACTTTCTCGTTATCACTGAGCAGAAAACAGCACATATTTCTAAATGAGTGCTTCATGTAGCCTTTTCTCAATTTTACTTTACCAATGATTGCCTTTTCCACATGAAGAACTTTGATTTTATTACATATCCTTACAGAAATTTGGAAAGATGTCCAATACTCCTTAAAAACACACACTCTGAATGCAGGGAGATAAGCTTTCCACATGATCTGAACTGAAAAGACCAACTAATAAAAAGCTCTTTACCTTCAGTTTTCCTGGTCACTTATGCCAGTAACAAAAAGTTAGCAACATTTTATATATGTATAATGTGTGTTTATATATAAAATTTCATATATATATATATAGTGTACAATAATATACAAGCATGATGAGTTGGTTTGCTTAGCATAAGGTGCTGAGATATACAGAGGAAGATTGAAAGATTGTACTTTCACTAGTATTTTATCCACTATCCAAAAACTGTGAAAAGAATCTAAATAAAAAGAAATCAATACACTCTCTCATGAAAGATGTGAGATCAGATGCTGGTTTTTCTTTCTTAAGAAGCTCAAAAAAGAACAAAGGTGTTAACAAAACACAGTGCGGAAGCCATTAGCCTCATCAGATAGCAGTGCTATCTCCCTGCAGCTACAGATTGCTGCCTGCTTTATTTAACAAATTCCATTCTCCCAGGTGCATATTTATGCGCAGATACTTCTGTGATTATATCCTTCCATGAATATAAATCTCCGCTTAGGAGTTATCAAGCGTTATCAACCTTCATTCATATATATACACACACAAACTCATTCTGAACATAATTGTGACAGTGACACAAAGAGATTCTCATCAATTTTGTACATGAAAAAGCAGATTTTAAAGCCTTCTAAAATGTACTTCAATGTTCACACATTATCTGACCAGAGGAGAGGGTTCAAAGGTAATAATCCTAAATTGCTAAAATGTTTGCCGCATTTCGTATTACAGCTATAAATATTATGAATAGGAGGCACTGGTTTTCACATAACATTTGGTCAAAAAAGTTGGCAACCAAGGAACTGAAAACAAACTGGACTTGCAGCAAATACAAGTGATATTTTGGTTGAACATAATTTAGTGTTGACAACTACACGGGGGAAGTCTGAAGACCAGAAAGAGAAGGAGGGAAAGCAGCGCATCAGCTTTCTGTACAAGGCATGACACATCTCCTCAACCAGATAAAAAATTTACATCTACATGGCATCAAACAGCTTATAAAAGAGCCTGGTGTGGTGAAAGAGCAGAAAAAAGTCGATGCTGGAAACGTGATCCACCTGAGAAACAGCACAACCAGAATTTCCCTACAGTAATGTGCAAAACCTCATTAAATCTCCATGCCATAGACGCAGAGTCAATTTGACATATCATGGAAATTTTGATAGCACAGTCACACCCTCAGGAGACAGAGTGGGACACTCTGCTTTGGAGTGCCCTGGTAAGCAAAAACAGCTGTGCAGCCACACTGCAAGTGTTACCTTGCCCGCTGCTTTCACAAACCGAGGGTGAGAGAAACATTTGCTTTCACACAGCAGGTCTGACTGGTGAGAGATGTGGGGCCTCGGTTGGAGTGCAAAAACACACATTTTCTCCAATTAATCTGAACTAGGTGTTTCTTTAGAGAAACAGCCACAGCTGATGAAAATCTCTGGCACTGGGGAGCACACCAGGAGACGAATTGCTCGTGCATTTTGGTACTGCATGACAAGCACCACTACCTTCTCCACTTCAGTCATGTATTCATCTGCTCTTAATCCAGCTGTTATATCAGCCTTCAAAATCCTTTTCAGCTGGTCTGGACCATCGTATTTTTCCAGAAGACTGAGATTCTCATGCTTTAAGTGTGTTCAGCATTACTGGCTACAAGCCTGGTTTTACATGTGGCCATACTGAATTTTGTCTCCTCGTGCCTGCCTCACCAAGGAATTCAGCATTACTCAGAGCTTTCTGCTCATTCTCTTTGCCAGTGAGACACTTCTCCCAAACTGGAGTTGTCTGCAGAACTAAATTTGTGATGATTTTGCACTTTCTCTTGCAGAGTAAAACAAAAATGTAAAATACTTTAGGGCTAAAATGCAGTCCCTTTAGGCACTGCACGAGAAACACAGATGTGTAAAAACTATTGTCTGTTTACAAATATATTCTGAGATACATTTACCTGTTTTAGTCCATTTAGCATGACCCATGGAAATGCTATTTTCTAATAAAAATGTGATGATGTATTGAATTCAAACCTCTGCAGATATCTATGATTGACTAAATCCCCAAGGATGGAACAGGAGTCTCTGAATGAATCTCTCAAAATGAGCAACACTCAAAGATGGGCAAGGCTGATGTGCCCAGGAAGCTCAGAGAATAACACAAAGCAGCTGACTTTGCTTGACCACAGCAGTGATCAGATCAGAAAGGGAAAAATGATGATGACGATGACACTGTGGCTCACCTAAAACTAAAAAAAAAATCCTTTGAAACAGAGCAACAGGTTTGAGGTGGCTTCAACCCACATCTTCCTTCCTGGCAAATGATTATGCCCAGCATCCTGATGGTAAGAATGTTAAGACGGGTAAAGGGAATGACAGTGGTATTGTGATTGATTTATTTAAATAGACAGATTTATCACAATTATTACATTTTTCTAAGTGTAATTAACATTTCCATTTTGTTTTCAGTATATTTTGTACCACTCTGCTAAATCAAAAATTGCATGGAACATTAAATATCATTAAATAAGTATGCTTTATATTAAACATTACACTCTCCATGCATGGAATAGCTAAAACAACATGATGTAAGAATATTGGACTCTGACAATATTTATGGCAGACTTTAAAATCAATGAAACATGATACCTCAAAAGAGGGACGTCTAAATTGCTAAGGTCTATTTCCCACAAATCCATGTGCATTAGCATTCATTATATCCCACTCATAAAACTTTATCATTCAAGTCTCACAACAACCATTCCCTTGGATTACAGATTTACTGACAGGAAGTCCATTTATCCTGTGACAAAACTTTAACATTGCTTTTGTCTCTGGAATTCCCAAAATGTTATAAGATTATTAGGAAAAAAAAAGAAAGGTAAGAATGTCAGAGAAGAGACAGTTTGATAAAAAATTTTCCAAAGTTGAACTGACTCTTTTTTAGAGTTAAGCAACTTTAATGAATCATTTCCTTAAGCCACAGAGACATTTGTTCTGGTAAAATGTGTTCCACAAGACACCTACAGTGCAGAAGAGGACAGTTTCCCATAGATAAGGGACATATCTAAGATAAATGCTTTCCTTAACAACTGTCTGGTGCTTTACTGCCAGCACTGTGTATTATTACACCACATTTGTCTTGTTGGGATTCAGTTCCACATCTTGGGGTTCAATGATTTTCAAGATCATTTACTTCTGACTTACGCATGACACAAAGCAACAGTTTGACTGTTTTCCCACCTGGTGCTTCTGATGCTGTGGATTTCAACACTGCAGTTGTACCTCTCTTCAGACCCCCATTATAGCATAACTAGATTATTATAGCATAATTATGATATAAAATTCCTTCAGTCATTATTGTAAGCAAAATGTTTCACTCAATGTTATAAGAAGGTTGCAAAGCAATTTTCTGGTTTCTTTCGCACTAGAGATTGTCTCACTTCCTTTAATCAAGCCTTCCTGACATCCAAAGGTTATTTTCACAAAATAGAAAAAGCTTAAAAGCCTTTTCCCTCTCCTTATGGCATACAAAACAAAATACTTCAGTAATCCCAAAAAGAAGAATCATCTATTATGGACAAACACCCAGACAAAGCAGAAATCCACCTTTCCAGGTGGACCTGCTGTCTTCAATGGAAAGAGTCAACACCCAGGGGGATGGGGTAGAATGGGCAACTGTGTTCACTAGCCCATTTTGTTTATAACCTACCAGTGCAAATCGATGGGAAAATTTAATTGCTTGACTTTTCCCAAACACATTTATGAGCCACTCAAAGCACGCGAGTTGGATGTTTCGTGTCGCCTAAAACAACTCACATCAATTCCTTGCAAGTATTCATTTGTATTTTTAAGATGCACAATTTTAATAGTAATAACTGTGGAGAGAAAAAAAAAAGAACCCAGGATCCAGGCATGGGCCTGCATTGTTATCCATGCTTATATTCAGACTCCATTGATTCCCATGGCACTTAGGCATCTAGATGCAAATTTCAGGACCAAGGCCTGATTTATAAAGGTACTTAAAGCTAGGAATAGAACACATAAACATTTTTAAAATCCCAGCAGGTCCTTAATCTTCATAATTAGTCACTTAACTGCCTCATTACAGTTGGCCCAATTCTCAGCTGCAAGCAAGGGCTATGCTGAGGCACGCCACGTTCCTAAGGGTTCTTCCGTTCAAGCTCACTGGGCTCAGCCACATTTCAGGACTTTATCCCTGGTTTCAGTCATCACAGAGGCACCTGTTGGACAGAGTGGAAAAAGCCTTCAATGAGGCAGCAATAATTTGTTATGAAATAAGGGTAGACACGGCATAGAAAAACATCATTCTCCAAAAACCTGCCTTGCAATCTACAAGTTGTAAGATGGCTGTTTCATCTCAGAATTGTTCAATTCTGCTTTGCTCTAGGTCCCCTCTTAAAATGTTAGACCAAAGTGGCTGATCTGTCACGAATCTGTCTAGGTCTTGGTAATCTGGTAAGAAACAATCCAGAAAGACCCCCCAGAAGTGAATAAACTTCACTGCTATTTGTCAGGTTTAGTGAATGCAGGTAAATCAGAATTCACAGCAGTCGTTAATTCTCCAGACCCTGTACCCTTTGATGTGCTTCTAACTTCCTTATCGATCACCTTCAGTCACCTCATACCTGTTCTCAGGCAAGAAATGGGCCTGCAGTAGTTTAATCCTATTTCCCTTTTATTCCATTAATGATTCCATTTATTAGTCAATGAGTGGGATAATCTATTACAAGTCAAACCTCTCCTTTTGCAGTCTCTATACATGAAAGGAGCCGGAGCCTCTTGCATGAATCTGTTCACTATCATCAAAAAAATCCAAACAAAAAGCCATCCACCTCACCTCAAAAAACTCCTCACACCATAAATAAACATATAGGACCACCCAGCCATAAACCTTTGAGAACTTCACTGGCTGCTGATCACAGACCTTACATGAAATCCCACTGCTTTCAGAACAGTAATATCATTGCAGATATTACAAGATGTTCATCCAACACACACATTCTTGTAACAAGCTGCATTTATTCTAATATGATCTTGGGCAACCTGAGCAAACATCGACACAAAGCAGGACTTTCACAATTACAAGGCAGAAAAGAACCAAGACATCACCCTCCTACAAATTGCTTTTATAATAAAACCACTAGAAAATAAATCTTCAAAACTTGAATTTGTTACTTAAGAACTTCCAACATATTCTGATCAAATCAGGTAAATTGGGAATGAAAACAATTTATCTGCACCAGCTCCACATCCACTCATGGCTTATTGTGGGTTCAGCGGTCAAAGCTACTCATATTTTGGTAGAGGAAAATGTTTTTGAGGAGGTGGATGTCCAAACTACCCCTAGAAACAGGTTTGGAAAAAGCCCAGCTTTTCCAACTTCAGTAGGAAGTGAGCAAAGGACCACTGCTTGCACCAAGATGCAGTCAGCAACTGTGGCACAAATTTCTGTAATAAATTCTTCTTTAACTTCATTCACAGTTTAATTAAATCCCCAGTTTAATTACCACAGGAAAAAAAAAAAAAAAAAGCACTGATCAGGGCCACAACTCTACATGAAATAGCTAAAATGCTGTTTCAGTTTTTAAATGAAGTGCCTGCAAAAAAAAATTCTCAAAAGAAAATTAAACCTTTCTATAACAAGCCTGTGAAAATTATCATAGATACATTTAAAACAAGCATAGCTTCAATTGGGTAAGAAAGCAGGATAAAATTTTACAGCTGCTTGGTAATGTTTGAAATATAGCATGGTTATATTTACAGACAAGTAGAAAGTTATTTGGAATGCAAAAGTATTTAAAAGTAATTTTTAGGCTTTAGGGTTTGACTTAGAGATTTTCATAGAAGTTCCTATTAAAGAAGCCTTCATTCATATAAATAATGTGAAAGATGACATAAATAATCTGTTACTACAGAGTTTTAGAAGTCTCAAATCGCACATCTTGCAATTAAGAGCAAAATTTAAAAAAAACAAAACAACCAACAGCTTTTATGGGGAGCTGATAGCAATCAGAGTTCGTTGATTTTACTGTTGTTGGCTGACAAATTGATGTGAAAACATTTACAGTAAACCATAAACAGAGCTTAGAGGCAGTCAAAATATACAAGGCAGAATGAGACTCCTGAATAAGAGAACATCTCTAGATACGAGCCTCACTGATGCTCTGACAGGCCTGGTAAAATCTTAGCCAAATTCATGGAGATTTGGTCCTCCAGAGCTTTGGGAAGCACATGGCCACAGGAATTTTGATTAAAATCAGCAGTGCATTCCTGACTTGCAGTTGTCACCTTTACACAACTCTGTGTTCCCTGAGGTCTCAGATGCCCATTATCAGATTTTATTCAGACAAGTTTACTCTTCCCTGACCTCATAAAGTTCAGAGTGCTAAAATGAACACTCCAGCTTAGAACCAATGAGCATTAATTTCTTTGTTTGCTAAATATGTATAAACAAGTGAAAATTTTTGTGTCGGTATCTGTGTGGAGGCTGTAACTCTGTGAGCCACACACACCTCCTGGACAAGAGTAAAGCAATGCCTTACTCACTCACTTTAAAAACACAGCGTTAGGGAGTCATTTATCCCAACAATTTTGTAGGATTTTGGTAACAAGGGAAGTGTTTAACTGATTACTTCATAATAAACAATTTTATCAGCACTCTCCAGAATCCATTACTAAATATGCTGTAAAAGCACCGCAGTCACATACTATCCAAAACACAAGGAAGTAAAGATAATCCAGTCATTTTCTGATAAGCAGCAGAAAATACACCTGAAATTAAAACGCTCTCCACAACAGCAGTCATTGGTTTGGACTCCCTATGCCCAGTTATTCCCTCCCTGCAGATTGTTTGAGGAGAGCTGCCAGGCTGGCTCCAGACCCCACATTCCAATGCCTCAGCCATCCTGGCACCATTTTGCTCCAAAGCCAACTGGGAAGTCTGTTTACTTGACAAACACCAGACTCAAAACATGTTCAATGCTCTCCAAGTCAGCCAGAGATGTTAAGAAATGGAAGAGCTTCAACTCCTTTTGCAACTTAACACCTCTCCATGATGTGTGTGATGTCAACTCAGTTTTTATTTCCTGCTTCTGTAACACTTCTTTGGTTTCTTTCTATCGCCACCCTGACTGTGCTCTCCCAGGCTGGAACCTTGGGTTTTTGCCTCTTTGCCACTACAGAAAGGTGAGGAGGAACCTGGTTTGGACATCTGTGCTGATCTCAGGCCAATATTGGGACTATCAGAACTTGGTAGGATTGTACAAGGAAATAGTTTCAGGCCGCCTCTGGACTAAAAGGTGTTTAATTCGAGAGCAAACCAAAAGAGGTCTTTTTACACTCTCAGAACTGTTCTAAGTCCTTTACTCCAGATGGGGTCCATCTGTCACTGCCATCTCTTACTTATTATGTTCTTATTTCCACGCGAATTGTTAGATGCAATAGCAGTAATGTCAGCGACACTGAACACTGGGACTGGCTAATGGTTTCCCACTTTGCCTGGATGCTTATTTTCTATAATTTCCCACCTATAAATTAGCATTTATCTTGCTGATAGGGTCTATTATCGAGTTGAAATCCATATTCTACTGAAATGAATCACTTAATTAAGACCACAGTGCAGTTCTTACCGTGTAGACAAGTATTTTCCCAGTCATTTGCAGTACACTGAGTACTGCTACCGCTACAGGAGCAATGCAGTGTAATAATATACTGTAGAATAATAATTTGCACTTGTGCAGGGTAAAGGTGGTTAATATTTTTTGAAGAACACCACAGGATACACCATCACACTTGAACTCATTTCATTCAAATCCTGCTCATATGGTTTGACACAAATGTGTTTTCAAATAATATTCCCACTAATTGCATCAGCTCTTTTCTGACTAAAATTTCAAAGAATCGTTGAAGAAAATGTTCAGAATGAGAACTCTAAAACCATTCAAACGAAATAATTACTGTTTTCACTACCCTTAAAATTGCACTTTTCAATAAGTGGGTTGTAGGCTTGCAAAATTAACAGTTTTACCTGTTATTGAACTTCCAGTAGCGGCTGATTTTTTCTCTGGGACACCAAATTGGTAGATTCTCACTGATCTTGAACAAAATAAGTACAGTGTCATGGAGATAGTGGAATTATTTTTTTTTCCTTACAGATTGTCCCAAATCTACAGCTGCTAAGACAAGTGCAAATATTACTTTAACATTGCACTTTCATAAAAGCTACAGAAATCACTGAGGTGATATGGCATTTTCAATGGGGGAAATATTGATCTTTATGACAAAAAGTAAGAGGAGTGATGGAGAATAATACACTTGCAGTAATAAAATAAACTACTTACACGGTAAATATCAGAGCCATGCTTTGAAACTTGAAAAAAAATGCAATTAAAAAGCTCTCTTGGATCAGCTTTGCACACAGCCTCACCCTCAGTCATAAAAAAGTACAATTTCTTCTTCCATAGGTATTCCCAAGAGTTCATTTTTAGCATCTTTAGTCAATTTTTTCAGTAGCGAGTAAAAAATCCACATATAGTAATTCCATAGGAGTATGGACACTACCAATACATAAAATATATGCAGTGGAGTTTTTAATACATTTTCTAAAAACTCAGGTCCATTGTTTTAGCTGTAAAAAGTGACAGAGCTCAAATCTAAAATGCAGCCAGTTTCTCCTGTGAAACTATTAATTAAAAACCTTTCAGAGCTTCAAGAGAAGCAGTAAATAGCTTTTAACCATACCTACTACTATAATATGTTGAGTCTTGGCTGGCAGAAGAAGAATAAAATGCAGAATCTTAAAGAGCTGATGCTTCAACTTCTTTTAAATTAAAGACAAATCAAGTGTTTATGAAGAGTCTTTGTGTGATTAAAATCTATTATTATTATTAAAGAATTCATTTTCATATCTATGTTTTTTAAACAAGACTTATCAAGCACCAAGGTGATCACAAAATTCAGTGAGAGCTTTTATTGACTTAATGGTAAAAAACAGAACTTTTATTTACATAATCTGTTAAAGTAAATTGATTTATTTATATAAACTGCCAAAGAAAAAAACCAGAAGCAGAAAGTAGCGGTAGCATTGTTCAGCTACAAGGCTATTGTTGCTACTACCTAGAATAAATCTGGTGAAAATCTTATTAACAAAATTGCAAAAAGAAAATTCATGGCATTACCACTTAAACTTTTTCCAGAACATTTCATGTGATTTCAGCAATAAGATGTGTCTTGAGAGAACACACAAAAACAAGAAGTTGAAGGCACTTCTAGGTTGTGTGTCATTACGGGAGAGGAACAGAAAGAAGATATAAATCCATAGTTTCCCTTTCCTCCACCAGTTTCATCAGTAACTTTCTTTTCCCTTCCATCCATTCCCATCCCTTGGTTTCAGAAGGTATCCTGTAAGTATCTGCTCCCTGTGTCTTTATCTGCAGAATCAAAATTTGATTAGGGAATAACAGGGATTGTACTTTTTCCTAATTTCTGCAGAGATGAACAAGGACCTATTGGCTTGCCGCGAATTTTCAAATACCAGGTCTTAGTAATATTTCCCAGACTCCATGTTGCAGAGCCATAGACACTGCCTGCAGTGTCTAAATGAGAATTGCTGGTGATCTCCTTGTTCTGTGTGGGCACTATGCTGCAAAGTCTGAGGTGCAAGCCTTGCTGAAAATCCTTTACATCCAAACAAACTTTTTTCACTGAAGTGAAATAACCTAAGTCAAGAATCTGGTATTTACTGTGTTGATGGCCAAACAAGTGAATCCAAACTTCTTTGTCTGAAGTTGGACACAACTGCAGAGCTCTGTATTTGTAAGTTACATCTGGAACGAGTTTACAGCTAATAATAATTCAGAATGAGTTAACTAATGTTGCCTAAAATTAGGTAGAACAATCTCAGATTGTATTAAGCAGATAGGGGAGGGAGAAAAAAAAAAAAAGAAAAAGAGGGGGGAAAAGAAAAGGGAAATAAATAAAAAAAAAAAGCAGTGATACTTCCTTTACTTACAAGAGGCAAAATTCTGAGAGACTGCGAAGTCTTTGTACTCTAATTCAGTGGGTCAATAGCCAGAAGAACTACTCATTTTTAATGACTTGTGTGGCAATTTTTACCACTTCTCCTACTGCAAATTGAACAGATTTTCATTTCTCTGTGTGTTTTTATTACACAAAAAAATTAAGCAAACATTCACATGAAGACATGGTACATATGCTTTGGGATTTTTCTCTAACCTTTGAAAAAAAATTAATAATAATCCCAGGATTAAAAAGTTTAAAAGATTTACATTTAATTGCACCCACTATCTGGCTTCAACGGGATCTTAGGCTACTCCATGTACCAAGAGGTATTTAAAATCCACTATTTATAGAATACTTTTATAGAAAAAAAAAATCCAGTATTGTTTAAACCTCCAAAATAAAGATATTAATGTATTTTGCAAAATAGTAACCAGTAGATGTACTCTTTAAAAAGCTTATGAGCTACCAGAACAAATATTCTGCAAAATTTTAGGCAAAATCTTGCTCACCAAAAGGAAATTAAGTGTTACAAGCTTTTTATAATTTTGTAAGTCTCCCCGGGTTTGCACCTGAGCTTACAGGCTTCTCAAATAACCTGAACTGGCAGGCTTAAAAATCATTTTTGTTATTTTTACATCACCACACAGAAGAATTGGTTTTGATTATTTCAGGCATACTCTTGCTAAATACGTTCATGGAGAAATGATCCCACTGAAGTTGACAATCTGATTACCTAGTTTCAAAACAGCATAAATTGAAATGGCTGCACTAACACACAAAGCCCCTATTACAGAGATTTATAAAGCAAAAGCTGAGTGAACTTTAATTACAGCAGCATTTCCCATGCCACTCTGTTACTGACAGGTCTATTGCCTCTTGCTCCAAGCTAGGATTATAGTTTTACTCAAGGGCTTTCTGTTTCAGAACCTCTGGCATAAGCTTTCTATGACAAAGTGTCTAGAATTGCACTGTCTAAATCAGCATAAGCCAGTGTGTTTAAAAAGGAAAATCTGGTACCCTAGAGAAGCCCCGGTCTCTTCTTGAGCAAGCCAAGTCCAGCAATGGCAAAAGGATGTGAGATACTGGGAGTAGGAGCTGGGTGAGATTGGTAACATTGAAAAACCATCAAAGCAACATCTGCTGAGAAATCAAACACTCGAACGAAACTCAGGAAATTCAAGTGTTACGATTACTTCTTCGCCATTAACTCAGACACTTTGCACATAGCCTACCTCCAAAGGCATAAATTAGACAATTAAGATAAAGGTCTGGCCTAAGTAATACCCTGAGTCCCATTTCTAGCTGCTGCCAAACATCTTTTCTGCTTTAGAGCCACTGCAGCTTCGCTGATTCAGACCAGCTGAGGATCTGGTGTAATAGTCAATGTTACTGCAGTCATTATGGGGCTGAGGCAGAAGGTGCAGAACAGGCCATAGATTTCCCTCACTCATCTCAGAGGTAGTTGCAGGGGGAGGCAAATCAAATTTGTGAATGTTTCAAAAGGTAAAAGAAATCTTTAAGAGCATCAAGTGCCTAATACTGCTAAGGATGAAACAACAAGCCTTCTGTTCTTGTGCTTTTACTGATAATCACCAAAAAGAGTCACTAAAGGCTATGATTTTCCAGGTAAAGCTGACACAAATTGGTCACTTGGAATGCTTAAAGTGAAGTTAAACCTCTACAGACCTCTATGCACAAGGAACTCACAACTCACACTGTCATGTATTTCTTCAGACTCAGTTACAGCTCTCGTGAGACCACAGCTTGATGGGGTTGCATGACCGAGGAACAGAGGAAGGCAAATCAGGAAATCATTTCACCTTCCTGACTCAATTCCACCTGCAGTCTGTACACACTTAAATTCGGCTGTCAGACAGCTTTAACTCCAGCCACTCCTTGGAGGTCATCAGGATTTTCATACCTCGAGGACAGTCATCCATGCAAACACAACCCTTACCTGTCTCTGCACATCTCTCTACCAGGAAGGCTCTGCTGAAGAAAGAAATTTCCCCAGTGGAGATGGTTCTCTTCTGAGCATGTGCCATGGAAATTCAGGATGTAGCTGCAAAATAAATTCCTTGTCTTTAGTTATAGATTATACAAATTTCTTCCTCACAGAACAATACACACATAGCAAAAGCTACAAAAAAAAAAAGAAAAGAAAAGCTGTATATGCAAAAACTTGGGTAATGCTGAAACCATCTGTGGATAATGTGCAAGTACACATTCTATGTCCAGCTGAACTATTGTAAATCCCAATGATACTTTTTGCGATACCTTAACAATTAGATGCAAGCAGTGCACAGCCAGTTGTGAGAACCATACAATATGTATTTCCTCTGTCACTGACTTGTAAGAGTGTTTATTTAGTTGTTGCTTGTCCTCTCGGTGATCTAAAACTCTGGAAGGTAAAAATACATGCTGGCCTGAGAAGCTGAAAATACTCTCATTAGCCACCCAGATGTCATTAGCCACCTCATGCCCCAGGGGGAGATCTGAAACAAAGATTGTATTGAAGTAACACAACTTCTACTTCACCCTGTGTCTCCTTTTCTAAGCTGTTGTAACAAGAATGTCGGGGCCAACTGTTAAGTTATCACATTTGGACTGAAGTTCTTTGCCTTAAACCTTCAAACTCATTCCTTCAAACAAGCACCTTCTCCTTGGAATTCATATGAGTAATAAAGCCTCCTTTAAAAGCATGACTTTGAGGTTTAACAAATAAAAAAATTCTTAGCTGAAAACTCCATCAAAGGCCACAGCTTTTCCTTGGACCAGAGCTCTCTCACTTCTGTATCAGCACCAAGATCGAGTGGGTAAAAATTGCTCTATTATAGAAATGCATAAAAGAAAATTAGAGGGATCTGACAAGAGACAGAATATTGACTCAAGCCTTGTGATAATCATATTCTGAGAGTCCTGAGGAGTCATCTGTAGGTTCAAAAGCACAGGGAGAACAGAGAGTTGAATAATTCTTCTGCTTTTTCTTATCTATCAAGTCCAAGAAGAGGATTTCCCTTTTTACCAATGCCTGTTTCCTGATTTTACAATCTGAAATCAATATAACTAAAAGAAAACAATGCTGTGGAGGAGTAGCATACTCATGACCATATAAACTGTACATCTGTAAATATGGTAAATCACCAGGACAAAGCAAGAATGAGAATTTTCCAGTTTTTCTCCTGATCTCTGTTTTCACCATGAACAGAAACGTCTTGCATGAACCATGCCAACAATCCTTATATACCAAAAGGAAATTCCTCCTTGACATCATATCTGATCTGAATACAGCACTGATGCTGAAAACATTCTGGCTGGAGTTTGGGGCAGGATGGAAGGAGAGCTGACAAGGCTGCTGCCAGTGCACAAAAGTCTCTCCCTGGTGCCTTTGCAATAGAGCAAAGGCCATGAAGAATAGCACTGTGAAGAAATCAGCTGAAAGGTTTAGAAAGGCCTGAATTAGAAAAAGCCTTGCTGTCTAGGCCTGAAATTTGAAAAGTACTTGTCAAAGCCACAAGTAGCATTTCCACAATATTCCACATTTCCAGTATATTTTTGCATCCCTTGACCTCTTACTTTATCAGAACTTCTTTACATCTGTTTCAAGCTCCTCTTCTCCACAGCCTGTTACTTCTGTTACAGCTTGTATCTCCTCTCTTACTTCCAGCTCTGTCTTTGTCTGCTCTTTTCTTTTGCCTCACATGTTATGAATTCTTATCTCATTTAGGCAAGCTCAAAGCCTACAGAACACTGCCAGGTTTATTCTGCATCCAGCATTTGTACGCAGTGTGCCAGGAAAATCCTCAGCATAAGCCAATCAAATAAAAAATTAATTTCAGGACCACCCTAATAAGATATTTAGAAAACTCTTAAGGTTTGTGGTGGGGTTTTTTATTTGTTTCTTAATTTTTGTTTGCTTGGGGTTTTAAAGTTCTATACCTGTGGAGCCCAGGCTTTGCTACTACATAGACTAAAGCTGCTGTTTCTCTGCTGCAGCATCCCTTTCACTCAGGGACAGCTCAGAACCCTGCTCATCATAGTCGTGCATCTCTCTCACATCACACATGGATGCCTCTCATCCTGCGCTCTCTCACTGCACATCCCAACTGCACCGCCTCCAGGCTCACTGGATTTGGCCGAGATGGAAGCTGAGCTGGCAGGGCTCTGTCCTCGCGGTGCTCCGTAAACAGCCGAAATTAGCAGTGCTGAGACAGCTGTGATTCGGTGCCATCATTACAAAAGCGTCCGAGCCTCGTTGGTGGCAGGTGTGTGACACCAGACAAACAGCAGCTCACACTGGGACACTGGGCTGTGACTCGAGGGCCCACAGTGACATCTGCTGGAATGACTCGCTCTGAAGGACTTTTAGGAGGCATTATCCAAGCCCACACAAGAGCTTTTCTTTCAGTATCAAAGGCAAGGAAATGGATATCATGAAATCATCTATAATCCTGAAAGCTGAGCCCCTGAGTGGAAGGCGGACAACTGAGTACTGAACATGGCTCACGCTGCAGAAGGAATCCCCGACCCTTTGGCATTCCCCTCTCCTATCCAATTGTTTTCTTCACACAGAAACCTGGAAACGGAGACCACGAGCACTCTTGCAGTGTGGTGAGAGATGATGTGTACACAAGCTTTTGATCATTTCTTTGAGAGTACAGCTCTTCCTGATCAGAGTGGGAGGGTCGCCAGGTTTCTAACAGAGTGTTAAATTCTTCCAAGTTTTCACAACCATGGATATTTTTTTCCCTTTCTTCCAAGCAGAGTGTTAAAATCTTCCAAATCTTAATTGAGCAATTTAGGCAGACTCCTAGAGCATATCAACCATATTTGATAGCTTGGAACTGCTTTTCAGTTACAAGAATTTAATAACACTAATTCCATTTAGCAATTGTACCTCCATGGCCTTTTTCCTACTTTTTTTCTGGTTTTTTTTTTTTTGGTTTTTTTTTTTTTTTTTTTTTTTTTTTTTTTTTTTTTTTTGTTGTTGTTGTTGTTGTTGTTGTTGTTTGGGTTTTTTCTGTTTGGTTTTTTGGGGTTTTTTTTTCTTGTTGTTTGTTTGGTTTGGTTTTTTGGAGTTTTTTTGCTGCTGCTGCTGTTGACTGAAATATCTTCCTGTAAAGCTGAAGTTCATCACAGGATTGAGAAGGAACTACCTTGGCATTGTGGATCAAGCCTTTTCAGGTGACGTTTTCTTATGCTGGGAGAAAGAACACACAGGAGGGAGAGGCATTGATTGGCCTGAGGATGAGAGTATGCAGTTCATTTTAGGATACATGTGAGTGTCCTGCCACAGTGTGGAGACTCTAAGAGGAGGACTGCTAAACCAGGGTTTTTTTTCTTTTGAACAGTAGCATATGAGAGAAAAGAGAGACTGGCAGTGAACAACAAGATTCAGAAGGAGAACAGAGATATCCACAGCTCATTTCCAGGACTCAGAGGTTGGGCATCCTGAAGCTGCCAGGAGTAAAAGGAAGCTGCAAGAGAAACAAGCATCACAGAAACAGGAAAGGGAAGAAAGTTCTTTTACAATTCCATGTAAGTAAAGCAGTAACATGTTAGATACCTTTCTGTATCCGAAACTTGCAGAACCACAACAACATCCCTCCCTTAAAATTGAATGGGAAATAGGAAAGTCAGGAGGGGCTGTCTCAAATTCTTGAAACCCAAGTAAATTACTTCATTTTTAAATTTTAGTTATACAGTTACAAAATCTTGACCCTTCTATTGCCACAATCATATTTATAAAGTGCTTTATCCTACTTTAGAAGCCTCAACCACATCACAACTTAACCACAAAAATCCTCTCTGGAGGGAGTGGTCACCAGTACAAAGAATATTGTATGTGGGCGGGGGGACAATTCAGAATGGGAGTTACCAAAGGTCACCTCAGATTTTTTGCCCCCAAAAGGGGCAAAAAGTGAGTTAAATGGTTTAAATCATAGATTCAAAGAAGGCTTGAAAATGCAACAACTTGGTTATCACATTCTTGAGTACTGTAGCCTCAAAACTGAACAGACACATTGCACAGCCATTCAGCTAAAAGACAAGCAGGGAGGAAAACAAACCAAACCCAGACAGGACAGCTGCCTAGATATTTACATAAACAGACCAGGTTTTCTGCTCTCGTTTCAACACAGCAAGTCTCACTAGTGGGGGATTGGCCAAAGTTTTCAGACTGCATGAAATACTAACAAATTCCTATTCATGAGAATATGGAAAGTAAGAGGGTTTTATTAAATTGTAAATCTGGTGCTAATTCATCAGTCTAGTCTGCAAGTGCCAATTATAAAAACCCACATGTTTTGAGGATAAAAATTAAATGTTTTGACTTTGATGAGACTATTCATGTATCTGAACATGTGTTTATGGTCTTTTCTGGCTGGAGGCCTAACTTCAAATCCTTTATTCTTTAGTGCTACTGGAATAGGAAACAAGCAAGGAGAATAGTTTTCACTTTTCTCTAAGAGATTTTAATATTTGGCTTTTAGCAGGTATTTCCCTGTGTTTCTCAGGAAACGTTAAAATGTAGTGAACCCACGAACATGTCTAGGGTTTCTTC
>VZRN01002870.1:155463-229633 GCA_013397935.1 Dasyornis broadbenti | reverse complement strand
TTGTTGTTGTTGTTGTTTTTACTGTATTTAAGGTCTGATCCATGGTAACACAGATAAAAAACATGGGATTTCTGTTTGGGAGAATTGGTGAGAGCAGATGTTTTTATGTTTATTGGAGATCTGGGGAGAAGCTTTGCCCTTCTGGGGGGAAAAAGGGATCTGAAATGTATCTGCCATAATATATATACTGCAACCATACAGGAAGATTTAGTTTAATGTTGGAGTCATCCAGCACAAACCCTTCTGAATTAATGAAAAAAACTGAGCTATTTCTATTCAGGCGATCTGATACAGTTAAATATTTGATTTGTTGTTCATCCTGGAAAATGTTTGTTGGTTGATTTGTTTGGGTTTGGTTTTGGAGTTTTCTTCCAAAATTAAGAGAAAATATTTTTAAATTATTTTTATGGAAAATTCAGTTACGCAGAAATTTGCCAACCACCTCTGACCAACCACCATCAACATACTTACTTATATTGGGTTTCACTGCTATACTGCACCTCAACTGCTGGCACTCCTACCAGATGAAAACACTTTAAAGACTCGATAATATTTCTATTAATTTCATCCATGAGTGAGTTGATGTTTATGTAGATAGTAGTGAATAGCATTCTCACTTTGTTCAGATCTTGGATCCTTCATTCAAATCTTGGATCCTAAATTCAAAGTCCCTTATTATGTCAAGATTTTAAGTCCCTAATAAAATAATCTGACAATCTGAATATGTCCCATTTTCTTAACATTCCTATTTTTTTTCTTGAAAGTTATAGGTATTGAGTTTATTTTCATGATCAGAACATACATGATCTGATTGTGAACACTCCCTTGAATTATTTTAAAAAGATGCCACATGAGTAAGATTCAATAGTGCTTACTTTAAAAGGCAGTGTACCTTATTGTCTTCTAATTTCTGAAAATTTGAGATAAAGGAACCCTTTCTAAGTCATTGTTTGATCAATAATTTCAATGTGTTGAAAATAATGGTCTGACTTTCAATAACATTTTTTAATTCTCTGTATAACCAGAGTTAATTTTCAAAACAGTAAACAATGGCTGAAATATGAGGGCTTTTCTTTTCAAGCCAGAGCAATCAGGATACAAATACTTCTATAAAACAATGCAGTGATCTCACTGACAACTTCTACTAACACTGTAGGAAGGACCATTTTTAAATAGCAAATCCTCAACCTTTAACTCAGAGGATAGCAGCAAAACAAAGTAAGACAAGAAGACTACGAAATAGCATAGAATATGAGCAAACTATTACAGAAACTCAAATTGCTTGTCATTAAGAAGAGGGAGGAAAGCCACATCTATGATAAAGCACTAGTCTGTAAAAATATTAACCAGTCATTTAGTCCAGCTGACAGCCCTAATGCTTCAAAAGCTTCAGAGATTTCTCAACTAGAAATGTAGTAGTGCCAAAAATACATCAAATGGGCCTTTAAGAAGTCATTCTGTGCCTACTGTTATGCTAACACTGCAATTTTTGATCACCAGCTTTAGCTCCAAGAGTATGAAATGGGTGAATGCTTTTTCACCCTTTCTATAATCTCTACAGCACAAACTTACCCTATTGCATTGTCCACTCAGTAAGGCAGACAAGATATAGAGACATTCTCCAGTTAGACTGCAACATTATCAGTTCGTCTAGAAAGCACTTGGCAGGAAGTCACAGAGAAGAAGGTAATTATTCCTCTTTTTTAATCATCTCCAGCTATTTGAGAGCTGTTGTCACTCCTTCATGCTTCAGTCCATTCAAGCATTCTCCTAGGAACCCTCTGGCCTTTGTCCTCTTGTGAGAAATAACAAAAGTAACACAAAGAGGTATCTCCTCACTGCTCAATACATAGACAGGCTCAAATACCCACTCTAATTTGGAACTATTAGTTAATCAGACCCCTCTATAGAATTAGTGCCTCAAGACACAGCAGAAATTAATTTGATGCCAGACAGGTGGTGATTCCCTTTCTGATGCCATGCAACAAAGCACCTTCTTCCTAGCCAACATATTCCTTCAAACTTTGGAGAGTCAGCACTGACTGGACAGTAATTCTTTATTCTCTGCCCATGCCCATCTGCAACCAAATGTTGGTTTTCCTGGTCAGACCACATGGAACAATGGGGAACACTCTCAGGTACACAGTGTGATCCTTGGGGTTGTCCTGTGCAGGCCAGGAGTTGGACTTTGATGATCCTTGTGGGTCCCTTCCAACTCAGGGTATTTTATGATTTTACTCAGCTAGCATGCAGAAAAGTGGATCTTGGCCATGGATCCCTCTGTGACCTGATAAATATTCATGCTCTCACAAAATTTCAGACTTTTCTCACAAGAATATATGATTATGGTTTGCTGACAAAAAGTCCAGGCAGGGCATCGACAGCAACAAATGCCTTCTGCTTTTATTACTGGTGTAAAGTCTGATATGTTCCTTTACCTCCAAACACCCAAATAAGGGAATATTGGGCATCTCCCAGGATCTCTTTGATGCAATAGTGATGCTTTCAAAACTCATAACTAAACAGCCCCTACAAAGACTTAGGTAAAGTTGTTCTGCTGCAAAAGCTGGTGAATGACAAAGGTGCAAAAGTAGGTGATGATAATCTACTGCCAAACACACCTGATCTGCAAAAATGTAAACCAAAATCAAACCCAGCATTATTTATGAACACCTTTTTCTTGCTAAACTGCAACCAACGTGGGAATCTTACTGCTTTGAAGGGCTAAGCCTCACTGTTCAATGTGACCATGCCCAAATATGAACCAGTACATCAGCTGTTTAATTAGCAGTAGAACATGCATACCTAATTAAATACCAGAAACTAACCACCCCCAGCAACTCAAGGCCTGGTTGTTCACATTGATACTCTTAACCCAGAAATACATTCTTTCATTTATAAACTGCTCTCTCCATTAATTACTTTGGCAAAGTGCAGAGGAATCAACAAATCATGGTGAGCAGAGTGGCAGACAATCCTGCTCCTGAAGCTGGATACTTCATCATCCCAATTCTTTCCTGAATGCTGCTGATTTCAATCTGTATTTTACAGGGTAACAGGCTGTTCTTGCATCTCTGCCAGTAGAGTAGGGAGGCAGGTTTGAGGTAGATTTATGAAGAAACAATAATCCTTGAATCACTTGCAATTCCATCACCCTTCAGCCAGCAAATCCTCCTTCTATTTAGCATGTGTTTGAAGGGCCCTGGTGGGATGGCAGTGGTGGAGGCGCAGCATACACAGAATGGTAACTTCAGCTTGTAAATTATGGCACAAAAAGTACCTGTAACAGCACAAGGCACCTGTGAATCACGCAGGGAGCTGTTCTGAAGCCTCCCTCTGCTTAGCTGTTTCTTTTTCCCTCCTCCTCAGAAGGCACTAATTCTCTGTAGCCGCTACACTATTTTTTCCCCCCATGGTTTTATGTCTTCTTGCTATATACAGACATTGTTGAAGCTGCAGAAGGAACTAAACATAGTCCAGCAATACTGTTCCAGAAGATGTTCAATTACTTACAAAACAGTTTATAAAATGCTATCTGAGCTGAACTCAGCGATAAATATTACCATCAACATCCTTCCATTTTTTGCCCTGAGACACAAACTCTGTCTCCTGAAAGGGTTTCTGATGCAAGTAGCATCTCCAGACCACGGTCCTGCTAACATACTACATTCCAAACACATTTAAAGCTTTGCAATGATGAAAGATAACAAAGCTAACACTTGCAAAAAATGTTCTTTAAAACACTCTGTTTCTGCCACTAGAATTCTTCACACCAACGGCATTTTTTCCAGCACAAACTGTAAGAAGAACATTTTAATGAGTGTTATGTTTATAGTATGGCTTATATTTCATCTCTGTGTTGTATTTCACTTCCTCTGTGTTTTTCTCTAGTGCAGTTTCTTGCTTTACTTCTAAAGTCAGCCTACATAGAAAACTTCTATAGGGAGAATATTCCCCAAAACTGCAGCAAGTTAATGCTGCATTTCTATCTTTTGAAGGAAACAGCCAAGTCTCTTCAGCATTCTTAGGAAGTAAATATACCAGAAAAATTTACAAGACTTCCCAGGAAACCACCTGTGAAGAGCACAAGTTTTAGACCTCTGGCATGCCATAAAGAGTATTTCCCATCAAAACAGCACAGTTATACAATATTCACATGTATACTATGAGCAATTCATATGGCACAGTCCCAGTTGTACTGGGACTGACAGTCACTTTCATGGCTTAATGAGAACAAGCTTTTCCATTTAGATTTTAGAAGTAGGAGGGCCCAAGTAATTGGTCCAGCTGAGCTGCGGAAAGCCAACAGCCACAGAAAGTCATCTAGCAGTTCTTGTGAGTCAAAATAATTCACAGATGTACGAGCACATGTGTCTGTCAAAAAGTATTCAGTTCCATTTTAAAATTTTACCCAGGGAGCAATAAATAATGTTTTAGCTTTTTGTTTTTCTTATCTAGATGATATTTGTACGTTGTTTCATAAAGGAATTCTCAAATTCAGATGTCTTTCCTCACAATGAAGATTTTAGCCATCAATAGTTACTTTTAAACTTTCTCTTCAGCTTATAAATATTTATACACAGTATTTATAAATTAAAGAAGAAAAATCTCAAAAATATACTGCTTAGTCATGGGGGATGAATAGCATGACTCACAAAGACCTAGACAATAACAAGTTAATACAAATCATGCACTGTACCAAATGTTCCCTTAGACAGGATCTAACAATCCCCAAAATTTTGCTTTCTGTGAGGAATGAAATAGCCCATTGTGTCTCTTTATACGGTTGCTTTAGTCATGGTGGTTTGGTTAGTCGCTAGGATTGTATATACAGTGCACATTAATGAACAAAGCCACCTTTTCATCCATTTTCCAAGTAATTTTTGATGTGAGTCACAGTGCAGGCTCCTCACAGCTCAGTGGTGATGTACAGAGATTCCCACACAGTATCATTATGCCAGGAAAAGGTTTGGTTTCACTCCTCGTACATTTTGAATACACGGTTTTCTGCATTTTCAAACCTTTCAAAACACTTTATTCCACTGCTAGTATTATAAAACCATCCTTTTGGAAAGCACAGCTCATTAACACTTCTCCCTGGTGGTTTAATTTTGGACAAACAACAGGTCCAATACCTCTTGCTACTCAGGTGATGCTTTAATGGGAACATGGGGCCCCATTTAGTGTCTGAGGACAGAGAACTGTGAAAGGAAAACCCCTGTGCTGCTTGCAAGGTCCTCATGCTCAAAGGGAAAAGCATTTGTATAGAGGTGAAGAAAAAGGGTGTGATTGAGGGAGGGTTTGGTTGGTTGGGTTTTGGGGAAAGGGGGAGCAGGGGTCACATAACACTTCAAAATCTGACCTAGTTTCTCACAAACAAATTACCCTAAATGTGTAATTTAGGTACCCATCTGCCAGAGACTTCTATTACACATCACTAATTCAATGCCTTTGATTCTTAAAATTCTCATTTTAAGAAGAATCCAGACAGAAAGGTTCGTTTTTATTCCTCTGCCACAGTTTTTTAATTCCATCTGCTCTCCCTGCTCCTGGTTGGTTGCAGAACCTTTGCTTTTGCCACATCTTCCATCTATGTTATATTTTTCCTGATGTACACAGCTACAGCTCAAGTTCCATGGTTTATTACATCCCTTCATAATTCACGTCAGCAATATCACCAGTGCGTAAAACCTAATTTCAGTGGTTATCTACAATGAATGCCAAGTGACATGAAAAAGTCAAATCCAAAACTCGTTTCCAAAAGCCTCCATCCAGTCTTACATGCTTGTTTCTAACCATGTCACTTGGTAAGGAAGGTAACACTTCTTAGCTCCAAATAAATACTGAAGTAGTTCAGCTAGGGATGAAACATTGTTCTAATCTTACGTCGTTAGCAAAAAAGAGGGAAATAGACTGAAAAGACTGATGTCAAAATTACTTTCCACATAGAATAACATAGAAAGATTAGAAGGCAAAGTAGTTTTCCGAAATCAGCAATTTGAAATAGAGGATTGTGATGAAAATCTTCGTATCCTGCGTGTGGATGAGAAGGAAAATCAATAGCAGACAATTAAATGGATGGCTCCGGTATCATTGGAAAACAGGGACACTTCAAAATCGTTGCCCAGCTGCAATCTTTGTACTGTACTTTTCTCCTTTTATATAAAGCTCAAGGAAGAGGAGGCAAAAAACTGAAATTCCAAAAATGAAAACCAAAAAAAACTTATAGAGATGGAGGACTCTTGAAACAGACACACAAAAAAGACATTGAGACTAAAATGAGGAGACCATTGATTGACATAAAACACAGCATTTATGCTCATAAATACTAATCAGTTACTGAATGGTAAACTGGTAGTCATAGATATGATTTTAAATGGTTTTGTCCTTCAATTATTTCAAAAGGAGCTGAGAGGAACAATTTCTCAGGAAATTTCAGTGCTGAAAATACTGCTCAATCCCAGGGGCACCTGTGTGGGAAGATACATTTGGAGATTCAAGACACAAGGCTTCAAGCCAACATGAACATCAACTGACTTCCATTACCACCAAGCAGAGAAATCCACTGATGACCTGGTGCCTTTACCTTGCTATTGGCTATAAATCTGTCAATTGCAGGAAAGAAACAAAGGTTCTTGAGCAACTGAAGTTCCTCAGGGGTGTTTTCATGCTATGGTCTTATGAGAGTTCTCCACAAAACTTGGATTTGTTATCTGGCATGCACCAAGCCAACAATTACACACTCAAGAGAGACATAGATTATTTATTTACAGAGTTGCTCAAGCCTGGATACTCAGTGGTATTCCAAAGATCAAGCACACCAGCTAACAAAACTTTTCACTATTTATGCATTTTAGCAAACAAAGGATTTAGAGTTCGTTGGTTACAAGTGACACAGTTCTCTAATTGTCCTAGGTGAAACTAAAAAAAAATGGTGCATCAATACCTTTATCAATTTTTTACAGCTCAACATCTTATAAAAAGTTTAGTTTAACACAGTAAGGTTTTTAAAGGGGGAGGAGAAGGAAGAGGTTAAATATGATATTAATTTTTCCTGAAAGCCTGCCCTGCTGAACTGGGCAATTTTGCTATTAAACCCAACCAGGGCAGGATTTCACATGTACATTATGTGAAATAATATTATTCAAATTTTACCTGAAGCTATTTACAGGTATAATCCAGAGCCCAACTGAAAAATTATTTCTGGTTTGTGTGGATATTGGCTGAAAATCTGAATAACATGTTAGCCTTTTTTTTTTTTCTTAAACTAAAAGAAACAAACACACTCACAACCCCCCGAAAAACAAAAATGGGGCCCATGGAAGTAGTAGATAAAAAATTCCACCAGTGTTTCCCATACTGTCTGCAGAGTATCCACCAGGAAACACATCATCCCATCATCAGAAGCAGAACATTATACATGTGCCTATGACTGAATCCTTTATTTTTGAAGATTAAAACTGCATTCTGCATGATAAAGTGCAATTCAAAATGGAAACGGGTGAAAAGTAAAGCTGCTCCTTAGACCTGCAGCATTGTCCTTGGGAAACCAAGGTCAGAGCATTTCCAAAGAGATACAAATCAGTATTATCCAAAAAAAAGTATTACCATGTTATACTTCACAGGCACTAAATTAAAATAGAAACCAAACTGCAAAATGTTAATACTAAACTAAATTATAATTAATTGCTTAAGCCACATTTTTTCCTCCCATTGACCAATATCCAATAAAGCTTTTATGCAAGCTGGCAGAGGTAAATAGCTGTAACTAAACATCTGCTCACCTGATCCAGGAACAGCCCGATTTGATCAGGCAGATTCAGGCATCACAGGAACATCAAGGAACACACACAGACTGACCCGAGGTTTATGAACTTCAGCTTTCCCAAGTACTTGAATATGACCCATAATTTTCATTCTTTTCACGTCAACCAGTCTTCCCTGATGACTCTTTCTTCAAAATGAAAGAAAATTATCAAACCAATATTTTGAATTGCAAACAAGTCTAAGAAAAAAAACTATTTGCAATTCCTGCTTAGAGGGGAAAAAAAACAATGACCAGCAAATGAAATCCATATAATAAATCATTCCACAAAAGCCATGTAATCCTCTGAGTTATGCTCATATATTTTCTGGGGTTTATTTTACATGGACACTGACCAGGAAATCTATTTCTACAGAAAATTTTCACCCTGCCTACAATTTTCATGCCACCAGTTTTGCTGCCCGAATTTGAAATGGGAAGTACAGCAAGACTGGCATCTGTGGTGTGCAAATCACAGTGCATGGGGCAGTCCACAAAAGAATTGCTCATCAGAATCTCTGAAGCTATGAAAATATGGTAATTTGTTCCTGGAACTGTGCATACTGAAAATACCAACAGTGCTGGTGCCACCTCAGAGGGAAACAGAGATTTTGAAGTTAGATCATGAGATAAAATACTCCTCTCCTAACAGTACAAGCAAACCCATGAATTTTTGAAATCATTTATAGTATTGTGGGAGGCAATACTGCTTTATTGCCACTTATAAAAGATAAAAAACCCTCAGTAAAACAGGAAAAGAAAAACAAAAGAGGAGAAAAAAATTGTCTCGTCTAAGCTTCTCAGAGCTGAGCCTGCTATGTTTTATGCCTGAGCAGTAGGAATGAGGCTGGCCATTTTTTAAAATTATTTTTAAAAATAATGTCAGAGTGCTTGAAACTGGGACAGGACTTGTGCCAGCTTTGGTGTCGATGGATTGATTCATTACACAAATGGCTGGAGTGAGCTAAGGGTGGTTTTCGTTTCCTGCTGACAAGCAGGTTTTGAACCCAAAATTTTATTGAGTCTTACCTTGTTTTGGAACAATTCTCAAAGTGAACCTGATAGAATGCGTTATGCATCCTAAAACTAAATGAAATAACACTGTAAAAGAATCTGCCTATTTCTGAATGTGAAAGCATCTGGAACAGAAAGTTGGGATGATTATTTATGCCTTACATCTGAGGAGAGAAGAGGCCAGAAGAGGTACGACCAAAGACAGCTGAAATGATACTGTCTAGATGTAATACACAGCAATTCCCTGGCTGGGCAGAAAAATAATGAGAGTAAGGAAAGAAAAGATAAAGTGAAAAACTGGAAGTAAGTAACACTGTCAATTCCCCAGTGCCAGTGAGGAACAAAACTGCAAATAGGACACCCAGGCACCCTAACCTGTACACCAATCCCCAACACTACCAGCTTGCCAAACTTGCAGGAAGGTTCTAACTCATCAATATTGCTGGTTACTGAACACCTTCTCAACACAAAGCCATGCACGTAGCTACACGTTGTTCCTACATTTGGAAAGCAAATCTACCAAGAGATAAATAGAACCCTTGGATAAACTGTCTCCAGTGAATTTTGCAGCGTATTAAATATCCTATGTCAGAAAAGCAGTCCACCAGTGGGCATAACACATAAACCACCCAAGCTGTGGCACTTCCATGTGAAATAAGGGGAAGGGGGTACGCCAAATAAAGCACTTAGAACAGCACGGGTATAATGTTTGCAACGTATAGACCATGACAGGTGTCCTTCCTCCAGAAACTGGGAAACAAGGAGGTAAAAAAAGACTCCAGTAATGAAAAGCTAGCAAGCAGCTAAAAATTACGGGGCGGGCATTGCAGTTCTTGCATCACTGGGTTCAAAGCAAGCCTGTTCTGGCCTTGCATCTCTCACGTGACTTTATTTAGATAACAATATTTTAGTTTTAAGCTCCATTGAACACTGTGCATACTTTGGCTACTGAACATTTAAAATTATGGATATTTATATACTACTGCATTTAAAGAGACGTGGCACAAAGATCAGAGAACTGAAATAATTTGATTCACCCAATTTAGCCTGAATTTTGTGTTTCAGGTCTCAAATACTCAAAACAGTACCAGTGTTTTATAGCCAACTCAGAAAACGTGTTTGAGTAAAATATATTTTACTAGATTCTCCAAGATGACAGGTGCAGTAAAATTATATTATAACTGACAAAACATCCATAAATGTAATTAGAATTAAGCTTTTTTATATCAGAGCAAAAGACAGTAAAAGCCAGTTAATAAATAGCTAATTATCACATTTAGACCAGTGAGTAATTCAGGTGATTTATCTTTCCATCTTGATATTGTCCATCTATACGCCACTATAGATTTTCATATATTTTGTCATTAAATTTGCTAACAAAACAGTTTTTACTGGGCACCTTGTCAAAGGTAATCCAAGTTTTTAATGCAATGACTCATAATTTTTTATAATCTAATTACTGCAGCCAAAATTGAATACAAATTTTAAAATTCATTTTGTGATTAAGAGTCCATAGCCACATTTTCAAGTTTAATGACTAATTTAGTGACTAATAAATACACTATAATAAGCACACTAATCATATTTAGAAGGCTGTAGATAATTCTGGTCACTTTTTAAATTTTCTTGGAACCAAAAAAAGGAAAGCTAGAATATTTTCATCTTTCCTTCTTTTAAACAAGAATCAATTTTAGTGTTGATAGTAGAAAGTTACTTCCAAAACTCTTCAAAGGAAATTCCTTTTGTGGAATTTATAAAGCCACAGTATATAATGCACCAGCATCGTTCCCTAATTTTATCTTTGTGTCCTGGTTTCATTTCCAGTCAGAATGCACACTTTTTTTCAATACGATGCATAAAAAATAATCTTCATCCCTAGTCTTAAACCAGAATATAAAAATCTGCAAATCTTGAGAAGTTCTTCTTATATAGTACCCACTATCTCACAGAAAAAAAACCTCCAGAATAAAGCTTAAATGAATTTTATAGAATAAGCTCTGAAAATTTACCCAATGTGTATAATCCATAATTTTTCCATAATTCTGATTTTGATTTATATTCTCA
Organism: Dasyornis broadbenti; assembly: GCA_013397935.1. Taxonomy (NCBI): domain Eukaryota; kingdom Metazoa; phylum Chordata; class Aves; order Passeriformes; family Dasyornithidae; genus Dasyornis; species Dasyornis broadbenti. Next base: position 218,751 of record VZRN01002870.1, on the reverse strand, counting down.
ACAGATAAATCATACAAATCAACACAAGTTTTTGCTCAAACACAAGCTTAATGTATGACTGTGCACTTCCAAGAAAACATAAGGAGTTTTAAAGATAGAACTCAGCCAAAATCTACCAATTTACCTCGGCCAAGTATCACACACAAGAACTAGAATATCATACACACACTACTCATTTTTGCTGAGGTTGCACAGAAACAGCTTTAGAGCTATTTGACAGCACGATGCTCTTCAAGTAAGTGTTATTTAAATATTTACAACCTGATTACTTAGATAAAGTTTCCATCATTTCTGTAAGCAATTTCAGTGGGAATCAAACCTGGAAAAGCATGGAAACTGCTAAAGCTCTACGTGACCACGCTTGCAGAAATACCAAACTTAATGTGCAGCATGAATAATTTCTAGCCCTACTCAGAGCTTGAAATAGAAAGAAGTTACCTAGCAATTTTAATCAAAACAGATTTTGGAGGATGCAGGCCACTCTATAAACCAATAAATAGTCTGAATGGACAATATACACCTACCTCTGGGGATGCTGCAGGAAAGCGTGTAAAGAAACAGAACATGATAATCAACAATTTCAACCAGTCAGCTTTACAGGGGCTGATTCTGACTTGATTTATACCAGTTTAAATCAGAATCTCATTATACCTACATAATAATCCATCTCCCTGACAAGAGGCTGGGTGCTTTTTCATGCCCAGGCTGCTCAGCACTTGCTGCAGTCCTACAAAGAAATGTTTGCTGAGCTCTGCTGACTCATTCCAGCATTTGATTTATTCCAGCTGGCGATAAGAGGAGACAGAGTGTGTCTGGGGGGGGATGTGATTGGGCTGGATGGCTGTCAGGTGGGTAATGCCTTGAGTTTGTGTTTACTTCATTATTAATGAAAACTCTGACAATAGTCTCCACCTCCTCAGAGCCTTTCCTTGAATGCGTACGCCATGGAGCTGTATTCCAGGCTAAGAGCAGGAGTGCATGGACATTTGGACCAGTAAATGAACTCTGCACACACTTTCCAAACCAAGGCACTGTTTACATTCACACATTAATTATTGTTTATATTTGCCTCTAATCTGTATATGTGTCTTAAACGATCCACCCAAAGTGTGCTCTTACAATTAAGAGTAATCTGCAATTACTCCCAGCCAAGGTGTCGTCTTGTCTGCCAATTAATTATAGAGTTTGTGGGAAATGTTTACAAATTAGGCAATCAAAAGGCTAAATATAGCAGAATAGTCATCCTGATGAAGCAGGAAATGAAAATGCCCTCAGGTATTTCATGACTCTGTTCTTGTGTCCACAACCAAAGACTGAAGAGAGCACACTAAACTCAACTGGCAATGTTCCAGAGTGCCAAAATGATGTTTCCTACATTCAGATTGCAGGATTTATAGTGCATCCCAACATATGAGACTCTTAATGGCAACAGCAGATCAGTCCTTCTTTTACAAGTTACAAATGCTTGTTAAAACCCTTTTTCCTAACAGTCCCTTGACTTCATAACGGCTATAATTAATGTTGACAGGAGCTCTGCTCCCTAATTTTTCATGTTTTGTAGAAAGATTTACCATCACTGGTTTATAAGTTAGAGGGTGAAAAGGAACTTATTGTAGGAAAATACCTGGGTCATTAAGTTCAATCATCTGAAAATATACTTTATAATTGTTCTGACAAACTTCTCATGCTCCTTTTTCAAGCTGTCCCTAAAAGTCTGACTAGAAGTACTGGGACTGATCTTCTAATTTCTAACTTTAAATATGTTTACACTACTCTATGCTCACTTGCTTTTGTGACAATACTTTATCCTGATTTTTATTTCAGAACAAACATAGTTGTTATTCAGTGCCACAAGATGTTGGAATTATAAAGGAATAAACGAGAAAATATGGAAATGAAAATATATTACCTTAAAACCCAATCAGGAAGTTCATCAAGGACTATTAAAATGCATATATAACTTCCTGCACTTCAGGTTGAGAATGTAGAGTAGAAAAAATACAACTCTGCACTTGTCAGCCCCTATATTGTTGCCATAAGCATCCAATACTGGCTACTAGCAAAGAAAAGACACTGGGACAGAGAGACCTCCTGGGCTGTCCATAAACACTATTTCCCATGTAAATCTAAAATCTAGCAAAAGCTCTTATACTAGTCACAGATTCTTTTCCACTTAATTATTTTCCTTTTATCTAAATTGCCAAAAGAAACTGCTTCATTCTAAATATTGAAATATGCTGAAGGTCTCCAGTGCAGTCCCTGCTAGATTCTGTGATGGAATAACATTCTATTTTAGAAAAACAATCAGGATAAAAGTGATTAAACACCTTTTTGGGGTTTTTTTCAAGGCATCCTTGAAAAGGCCTCTAGATATTAAATAAAAGCAGTCAAAACCAGGTCCCTGATATTCATAAATGAGGCCATAAATAGCAACCTCTTCATTAGCCTTGTCCATGTGAAAGAAGTTTTCCTTTGGATTAATTTTTTCAATAACTCTATGGAAGAATGAATGGGACTTGACAGCACTTGATGTGACAGTAACAGTAAGTCCAATTTTTGCTTCTGAACCATGCACTCTAAATGCATGGCATGGGAACATTTATCCCTTTACCCCTTTTGTGCTGAGATTCATTCCTTTGAACATGTCCAGATCCATGAGGCTGTTGGCCTGTATATTTTAATAGTTGATGAGGGAGAGAATGGGGAACCATAGCAAGAGAGGCAAGGTGCTTGTGTAGCCTGGCGCAACATGTTTATGAAAATCCCCTCATGGTGAGAACTGTGTCTCCTCCTGACTGAATCAGGCTTTCAGTGTTTCCCCTAAATTATGACCAACCACGGATTTTTAACACAAAAAACACATTTCAGTACAGAGTTAGCAGGCAGGCAGGAAGTACTGCCAGGAAATTATCTCTCTTGGCAGATAAACTACAGCAATGTCTTCTTTATAATTCAATGGGAATTTATTCAGGCAACAGGTGCAACTGCAACCTCTGAAAAGCTGATGCCAGGTCACATCTCCAAAAAGCAGGACATGCTTCTCCAGAGACCAAGGCAAGTGAATGATTAGGCTATGGCAAGATTAAGTGCTAGAGGTTGTTTTGTCCTCTCGATGAATGTTTTACTGCCTTTAAATAACAGGATTTTGGTTGTTGGGTTTTCACAGAAAACCAAATACTAATCATAGAACCATGGTTTGGGTTGGAAGGGAACTTGTAGATCCTCTAATTCCAACCTGCCCTGAAGGGGCCCAATATTAGTCTTTGTATCAAAGGTACATTGTTGCTTAATATCATAGAAATTATTTATTTATAAATTACCGCTGTTCTCATCTAGATTTTTTTAAAGGGAAAAACGTCTTTGTTTCCTTTAAGTGACCATTTCTGGAGTTTAATCCCTACGTAGTATTTTTGCCTTGCAAAGGTTTTTGTAGTATTTATTATCTTGAGAGCCACAGCTCATTGGCTCAGTTCAGAGTGAGGCACAACCACTCCTAAATCATTACAAATATCCTTGCATCAGCAAAGTGCTGTGTGGAGTAACATGTCTGAGAAGACTCCAGAGCAAAGAAGATAGTGCAGAAACATAATTAAAATTTCTCACTTTAGTTGATTATTCTTGAAAACTGTTCTACCTTAATGTTATGAATGACATATTCTTATATAGATAGGTTTTCAGAAGTCAAGCAGTTTATTGCTACAAAGTTTAACAGAAAATTTAAAGATGCAAAAATCTGGTGAATTTAATCAAATTTCACATGTGAAAAAAAGGAAAATTAAGTGATGGTTTACCAAAAAGGAGCAGATGTTACTCCATGAAGCAACAGTAGAGGAAGTGAAATTACAGTCTGAGAGGAGCTTTGCTCAGAGCCATAATTTTAAGCACTCAACACCTACAGTTAGGGTCAGATTCAAAATGAGTTACCTGATGTGTGAAAGCCTAATGCATCCCACTGGATGTTTTCCTAGCTTAAACCTAGCTTTCAAACTGAACCAAAGGAACATATGTGTCTGGTTGGGGATGCTGAGCAGCCATTTGTCAGAGCCATTTTTCAAACGAATGGTTTTTAATACCATGATATGGAGATAAATGAAGACTCAGTATCCTGCAAAAATAGGACTTTGTTCTACAAAATATCCCCCAATGGTTTGTTTTAACATTGAAACATTTGTAGGTTTCATTTCAATACTATTTTATATTTGAATCTTTTTTTGTACTGTCTTATTGATATTATAAAAGCAGTTAAAACAAAATTAAACAAAACTATTATTAAAGCTCCACTGTCATTAAAAATAGTCAAAAAGAAGGCTTCATTTCCTTTCTAGGTATTTTAAAAAACATACGTCTTCAATCAGATTCAGAAAGAAATGGCATTCTAGTTCACAGGTCCCCTCCTCTACACAGCTTTGCACGGAGCATTTTTACTGGGATTTCTGCCTATAACAAGAGAATGTCACCAAAAATGTACATGTTCACCTGAAGCTGAGAGTCAACAAATATTTTACTGCTGGAAAGAAATGCTCTTGGATCCAGAAAGTGTTATTGTAATTAAGTGACAAATATACGATTATTCAAGGGCCAATTCTTGCAGAATCTATCCCAGCAATTATGGTGATGTGTCATCAGTTGCAAGTTACTTCAATAACTTGTTTGTTAAATATGACTCCTACATACAAAAGTGCTTTAGTTCCCTAATTAGCAAAATACTTTAGCACATAAGCGTCAAAGCTCTTTAAGAGCTACAGGAGTGTCATCCACCATAGAAGATAACAGCAAATTAAACTGGGAGTGGGAAAGCAGAGAGAAAAATTATAATGGGTGTACAGAATATCAGAGTATTGAGTCAGGTAGGTACATTTAGACTAATGAAGGGTTCCTTTCAAGCCAGTGCACCAACCAGGATTGGCTCACTGTTAGATTTTGACATGGAACCTGGGTTTGTTTATGGGAATTGCAGTTTGGGATGCTCTCAGGACAGGGACACCCCATCTCTGTCACTGGGAGACCATATGTTCCCCCCACTCAAACTCATCAGACATCAGCAGGTGAACACATTTTTGAAGCAGCAGGTCTAAAAATATCATAGTGAAGGGAAATATCTCCCATCAGAGAGACTCTGCACAGAAAAACCCCCCTCCCTGAGGTTTTGGGGGAGCACAATAGCAGGAAGGTACAGTGGAGTCCTGGTGAGTGAGATTAGACATAATACAGAGCACGCTGCATTTCAGCAGTGGATATTATCACCTCTGGAAGGAATAAAAGAGCTGGATAACCCACAATCTTTGTATTTCTGAGCTTCAAATCAGTGACAGGCAGAACAAGGTGAACTGCTTGAATAAAAGACACTGTTCCCCCAGAAAAGCACAAAGACAAAACTCCAAACTGGCAACAGAGCAAAGAAGAAAGAATTGATGCTCCCACACTATTCTTAACCTCTGAGAACTTTTTTTCCTATGTATTTACTTTTTATATAAAGAGATTTATTCTTGTTCTCTCTTATGTAAGTAATCTTCCCCTTAGAGAATTATCAAAAGTGAGAATGATCAGTGCTGGAATTTAATAAATTTGGGTTCTAATTACTTTTAGTAGCTCCTACATTTAATTATTTTTTAAATTCTTCTTAGTAGGGAGAACTGGATTAAAATCACTTTGCAGAGCAATAACTTGGGAGGAGAGTGACCATCGCAAGTAAGAGAACATGATATACTGTGGCAAGGAATCACAGGCAGTAACTATGATGGAGGGATCAGATTTCAAAAGGGAATTTCACATTTTCCAAGATGTAACAGGTCATAATGCTGCACTGATTCACACAGATGTGCACAAGAATACAAAAGCCTTAGAGGTGGAAAAAAATTCAGGCAAGTTAGAGGAGGCAATGTCAATAATGCATTTATTTTAAATGTTTCTTGTTAGTTAACTATTTTTCCCTATGTATCCTACCTTAAACATCAGAGCACACCTACTAATAACCTTGATTTATTACATAGAGTGCTTTGATGATTACTCTAAGCCTTAAAATGGGCTAAATCAAAAATGGAGGAAAGCACTCCAGGGAAATCCTGGACAATTGTCTTTTTTCAACCAACTTCAACCCTCCCTTAAGTAGTCATGTTGCCTGAGAATTTACTGAAGTTGGGAGACTATTTCATTGTGGGAACTGAACATGATGCGAATATTAATAGGCAATGGAAGAGCTAGACTAGAATGGAAACAATTTTGTAGCCTCAGCTATAGGTTTCACTCCCCACAGGTTTGCCAAACCAAAAAAGGTAGACCTCCATGCTTAGAAGAACAACCTGCTTGTACCCTTCTGAATCTTAACCACCAACAGTAAAATAAGTCAGCCTCTGCCCGTGTGAACAGAGGAAAGAAAACCTGTGATGCAGCAGAATAATAAACTCCATGAGTTCCTCTTTGTCATTAGAATTTTCTTGAAGAATGCCAAAGAAAAAGACACACTGCAAGTACTGAACAACATACTGTAGTCAATTACAGCTTTGTGGTGCAATCAGACAAGTTTTAAACATCAGCGGGGACAGTAATTTTCCTTACAAGTTCCCATAGAAATGTGCATTTTCCGGGAAAAAAAAAAAAAAAAAAGACAGCCAGAAAGACTGTCACATTTGACACTGAAGACAGAGAGCCCGTGCCTAACGGGCTGCAGAAAAAGTCTAAAAGCATTCATCTCTCTGAGCTCCCTGAGTGACCCCTGCATTGCAGCTGTGGCTACCAAGACACGTTGCTGCAAAATGGGCAAGGGACAAGCGTGTGAAGGACAGTTAAAACTTGTACACTTGGTCAGTTTTTCAAAATATTTTGAGGCAAGACATCAGATTGCCTCATCTGAGCAGCCTAATACAGCCCCCCTCAGTACTGTTAATGTAATAACCCACATTCTGCCAGCCAGCTTTCACATATTAAACATGGTAGTGTTGGAGGTTGGGAATTTTTCCATCTTGAGGCTAGGGATACCATAACGAGCCTTAACGACTGAGTACCTAAGGGACAAAAGACACACTTAAGAGACTGAAAACATAGCCCGGTGTGGGAGGGAAGAAAAAAGTAGCTGGCCGTTGGCAAGCACACACTCGTCCCCAGGACTTTTTGGAGGAGACAGCTGCTGGGCTTTTTTCTCTCCCTTCGCCGCTGCCGCGGGACCTCAACACTGCCTTTTTTTTTCTTCCTTGCCGGGTGAGTTTTTCGCTGGGAGGAGAGGCACAGGGCTCCGACCCTGTTTCTCCCCCGCTCCCAGACTGTGCCCTTTTCCCGGCTGCGTGCGGCAGCTGCCACGCGGGGAGCTCGGCTGCCGCTGACTCTCATCCTCCACCCCACCTGCCAGGATGCACTGCGGTTTTTCTGCCATCGCTGCGGAGTCTGTGCCACCCTTTTGTTCGCCGGCTCAAGTGAACAAGCTCTGCCGCCCAGTTTGCTGCCCTGAGATTCCCTGCTGCAGCTCCGCNACCAAAGGGGAGGGGCGGTGTCTGGCAGCCCAGAGAAAGCAGGGTTTCTGTTCTGTTCATTTGTTATTGCCACTGTTGCTGTTGCTTGGTTTTTCCTCATTATAGATACAAGTAAAAAACTGTTATTCCTTTTCCCATATCTCTGCCTGAGAGCCTTTGATTTCGAAGTTATAACAATTTGGAGGGAGAGGGGTCATATCCTCTATTCTAAGGCAGGTTTCCACCTTCCTTAGCAGATGCCTGTCTTCCAAACCAAGACAGGTAGCAAAAAGAGCTCTGAGAGACCTTATTTTCTATTTGCATTCAGATGCTGCATGCAAAACGCAGAGGTGTAAACCTATAGTTACTGCCAAAGCATTCCCAAACCTTCTGAGGGTTGTACTTCCTACAGCATTGAACTTCATCACACACCCAGTGTCTTACACCACAGCATCGAGTCCCTACCAAGATATAATCAGACAGGGGACACTCACATAAGTCACCAGCAACTTCATCACTATGACAGCCTTAGGACAGATACAGTGTCAGAATTTTCCCCTTTATTGCTGGACGCTGCTTTGAAAATAGTGCTGCAGAAGACATGACCAATTTCGTGAATTTGACAGATTGTTTTGTTTCACCCAAATTCCAGCAGTGCTTTGCTTTCCAGGTTGGTGCCCCACAATGTGGAGCACACAAAATCTAATTACAAATTCAGCTTAGTAGAGTAGCAATGAATGTTGAAATACTTACCTTAGAAGTTTCTTATTGAAAAACCTCAGTACTGCATAGCTAGAGTGGTACCAAAACCTAAGAAAAAAAATGCCGCAAAAAAAACAAACAAAAAAATCCCCACACCACAACAAGACAACAACAACAACAAAGCCAAACAACCCAGGATGGATGATAATATTGGATAATATTCCTACAAATGTTGTTGCTTTTCATTCAATGTGGATACATGGAACACTCAAGTTTTGTGTAGGCATATTTTAGGATAGGCCAGTAAGAGACAGGGCCAAAAGCACAGGAAGAAGATGAAGTTGGCCACTGCCCTCAGGTGTGCTGAACACACCAGCCTCCCTGGAAGTGAGAGACAGCATCACTGGAAAGTCTGGAAACAAACAGCTTTCTTTTTCTTTCTGGGGAGTGGAGAAAGTCGCAATTAAGTTGGTGAAACAGCCTAATGAAACAGGGTGTGAAATCTAGAAGGGAAGGAAGAGTGAGGTGGAAGTTTTTTCTCTGTTTACAAAGCCCAGCATTGGTAAACTCTGGGAAGGGGCAGTGAAAATGTGACCTTTTCCCACCCTGCAGTTCAGGACTGAAGACTTTTGAAGAACCCAGCAAAACAGGAGAAAGGATATTACATCTACCTCCATCTCCCCACAGCAAGCAGCAAGAAAGGTCATCAGTGACCTTTACATTGCAGTTCAGAATGTACATGAAAATCTTGAAATTGCTGTTGAACCTCGCGCCCNTGGAAAGCAGGTCCATGTCTCTGTTAAGGTCAACTCTGCTAGGAATCTCTTCTCCCACGGCTGGAGGAGTTCCCAGTAGTCCTCCAATAAATATGAAACACATAATGAAACAGAAGAGACAGTTGGTGTTTTAGCTTTCATGTTGTGATTTTCCTGTGTTTGGTGCACTCAGCAATGTAGGGCAACCTTAAAATTGCAAATCAGAGCTATCTGCCAACTCTGCTTGGCTTCACCACAGAAAGAAAACACTGAACTACATCCCTCCGTGGGCTCTCTGCCTGAGGACACAAGAACAACTGCTCTGCGTTGAAACTTTGGCTGAAAAAATGTTAAGAGATCTAATTTAGCAGCTGCAGATTACTGTAGGGATGTTGCATGAAAGGCAACTCACTCATTTTTCTTCACTGTATTTCTTAACAGTTCCTTACTGGTCTAACCTTTTGTGGGGAGACAGATTATGGATATTTCCCTGGCATTGATAAATGCAAACTCTGCCACAGATTTCAATACCTGGGATTAGTTTTAGCATCAGGATTAAATATTTGCCCTCCATAGCTTATGAGAGGAGGAAACTTTGAAAATTCCCATCAATCAGATCACTGAGTTTTTTCTTCATTCTAAGCCTGAGTTTGTCCCAGAAGACTTTAAGAGTTATGAAGTATCATAACACCTGTTGCAATATTTGTTTGTACCTGGAAAAACTGAGTTCTAGTTCAATCTACTCTAATTCTGATTTTAAAATAATAACAACCCTTCTTATAAAACAGCCAATTCACTCCTGAAATGCACTGAATCTTTAGACTCAAAATTTAAAAAGTTAACATTTTACCTAAAAGCAAACAGAGTAAATAAGCAACGCTTTCTGTTTATTCTTTCTTTGTTATACAAGAGTAGAACAGCAGAACTTCAAAACAACTAAGGGAGAGAGAAAGAACCAACACCTTTACTATCACTTGGTTTGAAATAAAGATCAATTCTCCACTCTCCCCAGCCTTCAAATCCTCACCATTGAACTCAGCCCCAAAACACTTTTCCTGCTGCAATGAGTGGAGAAACTGAGAGACAACAGATAAATACAAATAAATCCACACACTGTGGCATATTAATTTACCTTGAATCAATAGTCATGAAATAGCAGCACCGAGCTCTTGCCTGTGTGTAATAAATAGCAGAGATGAGGTGGACACAACTTGCATCCACAGGGATGCTCTCTACATCACCAACTTTCAGCTGGGGAGTGGCAAGAGAAGAAATGAAAGGGGTTTATGTGATACTGTGATAATTCTAGATCATTCCTTTTATCGCTTCTTTTCTGCTGTCAGCAATATCGGCATCACTAACCAATTCACAGGCACTTCAGGAATGCTAATCAAGGTAGAGAAGGTGCCTGTTTGATGTGTACAGTTGATTTTACTGCCCCAGCTTTTCTGCAGGGCACATGGAAACCCAGGGAAGGCAGACACCTTCCCTGGAAGCAGGGCAGAGCAGCGGATGGAGTCCCCAGAGCTGCTGAGGGAAGGGCACTGCCAGCACTGGCTTTGTCACCAATCTGCTGCCTCCCTTTTGCCCTCTGCATCTGTTACATGAAGATAAAGGTGTTTGCTGCAATTTAAAACAATTTTTGGACTTAAAGCCTGCACAAAATCCGCCTTGCAGTTTTGAACCCCTACTGATGAGTCCACTGTCTCCAGCTGTCTGGGAAAAAAGGGAAAAATGAAATAGCAGAGCAATGGTTCTCTGCTGTAGTTAGAAAATCATGCCACATCTCTGGGCCCTGAACAGCCTACTCATCTCTGCCTGCCATCCACTGACTACCAAATTCTATTTAATATTTCATTAATGTATTGGATGATGGACTGGAGGGATAGCTGTAAAATCAGCACAAGGAGGTGGGGGATGCAAGCAGGCCGAGGGACAGAATCAGAACCCAATATGAACCTGATAAATTGGAAAGAAAACTTTACATTAACAAGATATATTTCAATAAGGACAAGCCACTGCAAAGAGTAGGGAGAAACTGAAAACAAAAATACAAACCGCAAAGCAGCTGATGACCATCGACAGTGCAGAAAAAACAGTAGCCTTGAACTCCTAACACATCAATGCCATGTCACACCTAGGAGTTAGTTATTTGTCACTCAAGTGCCCAAGTCTTAAAGTGGAAAATACACGTTTCTGTCATGTACTGAAAATGTACTAAATATGATGAGAATTAAGTGTCATAAAATTTTGTTCTTTTATTCTTAAATTATTTTAACTTCTGAGAAATACCATTTATCTACAGCAGGAAAAGCAACAAAACCAGGGACCAAGCATATTAGAGCAAACATAGGTCAAATCTTTGCATAATACTGAGACAGATATCAAAGGAAACGTAACAGCAAAATAAGCAGGCAAGGAGAAGCTACATAAACCTGGAATGTCTGAATCTGTTCCAGCACAGCCTGCTAAGCAGGATCTGGTAGATTACACTGGCATGCACCAGAGGACTCTTGCCCATTTGGTGGTTGTTCGTGCTTCCCCTCACTCTTGCCCTTAGTGTGGAAAACATTCAGCCCTTGAATTTCGAGTGCCAGTGTTTGCCAGCCCCTTTTCTGATTGCTTCTTCTTTGTTTAAATTACAAGCTCTCAGCAACTAGCACCTTGTTTCATATTATGCTACAAAAACACCCACCACTGTGCTGATGTTCTAACAAAGACAGACAAGACAATGCGCTTTCAAAAGGCTGATTAAGAAAAGCTATTATTCATCTCCAGGGTCTCACACAATTCCCTTCAGGGAGATAAATAGTGCTACAAATATAGGTCTTTGTGAATAAGGCACTGAGATGATAAGAACTTAATTTCCATACGAGGAAAGATATACATTTGAGTTATAGCTGCTTTTATTTTTGTGTATGGGTTTCCAGCCAGAATTTAGTTGTGGCATCACTAAGGAAAAAAAAAAAAAAAGGAAAAAAGAAAATTAAGTAACATTAAAACATATGGTATCCGTACATTACTGAAGAGACTTTTGGTAGCAACCACCATGTGGTAAGAGAGTCGATAGGTAATGAAGAAGTCCAGTAAGTTTGTTGATGTGAAACTGTCTGGCCTAACTAACCTTGAATCTTAAGTGAATTGCCCAAGTATCTTGAATAAGTCAGCTAATACAAAGGCTACCACTGGAAAGCAACTAGATAAAACACACAGTTCATGAGTTTCTAACAGCTCTTGAAGACTTGTTTCCCCTTAAAGATTTGCTGATATTACTGGAAGTTAAACACGTGCATCCAGAGGATAAAAGGATTTTGGGTTTATAATCTGCAAAAGTAATGAATGTTCAAAAAGACAAACAGATGAACACTATTTGTGCCAAAGAGAGAAATGGGAAGTGCAAGTTTATGCTGTTGAAGTATCCTTCTTTCTGGTTTTAAGAATAAGGCCCATCCAGAGATTTTTGCACTTTTCTCCGCAGTGTCACACAAACACATACTCTAAATAAATGCTCCATTTTAAGTGACTCCAATTTTACCAGTTTTTGAAGTGACTCCATATTTTACCTTTTTTGTGGCATTAAATTTCCACAGGGGAGGAAAGTTTTCGTGGTAAGGAGACTTTCTACAAACCCATATTTTTTTCTCTTCCTGCAGCTTAAATATGAAGCCATATAACAATTCTCATAGGCATCACATATACCTGAGCAACCAAGGTGCCAGCTTTTATATCCTGCATAGTGTTTGACCTGGGTTCTTCCGAAAGCTACTAGAACAAACTAGTACAGCACACAGAAAAAGAATTCAGTCCAAACAGTCCTAACATCTTTTCCATTCCAACCTGGAAAGCTGGGCAATGGACTCGATTCCCAACTGCACCAAAGGGATTACTCTGAAAAACTTTCTTAAAGAACAAGAGCAAACAATGGATATAAAGGAATTCATGAGGGAAGTCGGGCTGAATTCCTGCATTCTGATGCAAGAAAAGCAGTGATTCCTATCTCTTCTCTGAGATTCAAGAAATTATAATAGAAAATCTCATTTTTTATGAGAGCTCTCTAGTGGTGAATTTCTTTACCTAAATAATACAACAATTGCCACCACACCCTAATGTGCCTGACTTTGCCAACACCTTCAGAAACAGAAATCACAGGTAACAGTCAAGGTTGTTTCCATATTAAGACCTATAAAAAAAAATTAGAATTCCTTTGGGGGAAGTCCTTTTCTAAGCAATTAAAACTTAATTAGCAATTCCTCCTGCATTTTGAAAGACTTATCCAAAGAGTTATAAATGGCTATCAGCTACTTGGGTACTCAATGAGAATGTCAAAATAAACCTTGGCAGATTTCAATTCATCTTACTTAGAACCACTTAAACAAGAAAGAGCCTGCCCTGGACCTGGTAAATTTGGGGGCATTTTGATAATTTTCATTATAGTCTCATAAGCAGCAAAGTTTCTCAGCTTTCAAATGTTTCCAAATCATTTGAGCTGTAACATTTCTTTTCAGGTAGCTAAACTCTTCTTTACTGTGTGCTGTCTACAGCGAGGCCCTGCAGGCATTTTGTGGTAAAAGGGTTTGATGCTCAGCTGCTCAATAATTAGAAGGTAAAAGCCAAATGGAAATTAACTTCAGGTCAATCAATCATTTTGTATTAATATCTAGAAAGTTGTCAGATGCTGATTAACCAGGGCTCTTCAGAACTGTTTTGATGAGGCAGTCAGAACTAAATATATAGGTTATTTTTTGAAGAGAAGTGAAAAGGAGTGGGGGGAAAGGAATAAAAGCTGATAATATGATGGTTTTGGACATATATCACAGAATAAGCTGAGTTGGAAGGGAAACACAAGGATCATCAAGTCCAGCTCCTGGCCCTGCACATCACCATCCCCAACAATCACACCATATGCCTGAGAGTATTGTCCAAATACTCCTTAAAATCTGTCAGGCTTGGTGCTGTGACCACTTCCCTGGGAGCCTGTTCCAGTGCGCAATCATGCTCTGGGGGAAGAACCTTTTTCTAACATCCAATCTAAATGAGTGTAATTGCCAGCATTTTATTTAGATGGTAACAATTAAATAATTGAGTCTGTCAACGTGTCTTGGTTTGTAAGACAGGTGTCTGTTAAGGAAGGTGGGAATCTCCCTTAGAACAGAGAATATGACCACCCCCCCCCCCAAATTATTATAACTTTGAAATCAAGGCAAAGATATGGGGAAAGGGATAACAGTTCTTTACTAACATCTATAACGAGGAAAACAAGCAACAATAACAGTAGCAATAACAAACAAACAAACCAGAAACCCGGTGGCAGCTTTCTCTGAGCTGCCAGACACCACCCCACCCCCGCTTTGGTGCAGTTACGGTCATGGCCGGCAGGGGGCGCTGTTGGGCTCCCGGCAGGGCAGGGGCGAGGGCTCCCACGCAGCTGCAGGGGGCGCTGTGGTGCAAGCTCAGCTCCCTTCCTCACATGAACAATGGCAGACGCACTGGATGGCAGGAAACATCAGAGCAGCAAGCTGGACAGCAGGGCTGGCTCACCCAGGCTGGCAAGCAAAAGGTGGCAGAAACTCCGCAGCAGTGGCAGAAGCCGTAATGCATCCCAGCAGGCGGGAGTGAGGGTCAGTGACAGCCAGGCTCCTCTGCAACAGCTGCTGGGCCCAGCCAGGGAGATGCACACTCTGGGAGGAAGGGAAAAGGGTCGGGATCCTGTGCTTTCCCAAACAAAAGCTCACCCAGCAAGGAAGGAAAAAGCAAGGCAGAGCTGAGCTCCCATGGTCGTAGCAAAAGGAAAACAGCAGCTCCATCATCTCCCTCCAATGCCCCAAGAGCAAGTGAAGTTACCAGCAGCCAGATACCTTCCTCGCCTCACCCCACCCAGCCACAGTTTTTTGTCTCTTAAGTACCCGGTCATTAGGGTTCCCTAGCAACAGAATGGGGGGAAAAAAATTACCCAACCTCCAACACAACAGCAATAAGATAAAACCAGAAAGTATTTAACATTTTACAGGAAGACCAGACATGGGCACACTATGAGCTTGAGCTTGTTAATAGCCTGGTTTTTCTGTCTGTAAAGACAGACGTATAATTTATCTCTGATGAACCTGCAAAATCTCCCTAATCAGTAAAAGCCAACTGGATAAATAAAGCAATTTAGACAGCTGCACAGAACCAACTCCTATTATCAGCAATCATTATTATTATTATTGTTTTGGAGAGCTAAGAAATTGGAATATTATTATCAAAATCCACATATAGCCACAAAGAAATAACAGTTATCTTAATGATTATTTTAAGTCAAACCAAAAAAGTATAAATGGGTAGGCAGTTATCACTATGGAAGGAGCTGAGCAGAGTATCAGAGATAGAGATTTTATCTGAATGTGATGTAAAGGATCACTTTTACAAAATTCTTGTCCCACAATGCTACAAGAATACCTTTCATACTTCTTTCATATGCTGTTGGAGAAAGCTCTGAAGGCTTCAGCAAAGCTAAGAGATAGAAATGCTAAATATCTTTCTGGTAACGGAACACGTAAAAAAACTGATGACGTAAAGCTATGAAGGAGGAGTAAATCAATATATAATTAATTTAGGCAACTTTATAAATACAGCAGAAAATTTTGGGTTTCAGCTGCCCTCTTTCTATTGCAGAGGTCCAACAGATGCAGAGGTTTTTTTCCCAACAGTCAGATTAGATCTGACCACCTTGAATCAGTTCTTCCTTGTCTTTTTACCTTTGAATATTAGTTATTCAAATTTCTGCCTTGCTTCTCTTATCTGCTGAAGTCCCTTCCATTTAATTAGAATTGTTTGGATTTTGAGTGTGCTCCCAAAGGACCTATTTTAGTTTCAATAAAATATTGTATGTTATCTCCTAAACACATTATTGGGGTTCCCACTTTCCTCCATTTCTTTTCCTGTTATATTCCGGGATGTGCACACTCTCCCTTCTGTGATGATAATAAGGCGCTCTTTATGTGTCTCTCTGCTGAGTCCAAGGATTTAATTTCCTATTTTTTTTCTTTCAGGCAGTTTCTAATTTCTTTCAAATAAAAGAAGTTTCCTTCTTGCAGGCTAATATTACTTTTTTTTCCTTGGCATGATACCTCTGAACAACATTAGGATTGCTGACTTCACCCTGTGTCCACTCTGCTCCTCACAGGGGTTTGGAACTACAGGGAGATATTCCTGGCACTCTTATCCCTGTCACTGCAGTTAACTGACTTAGCAATTCTGCAAAAAAATTAGTTTCACAAAGGTGTGAAATTGCTCATTTTGTGGCCTAGGTGGAGATCCACAGGCAGGCAAGGCCAATAGCCCTGGCAAAGTCCTTTCAAGCTGTGGAAGTCTCCAGTGCAGGGACCACTCTGCTCAGTTGATGGAAATAGAGTTGGGCTGCTGAGGCTGCAGCTGCAATTAAAATCGGTATAAAAATGCGTATCTTTCATTTGCAAAACTGTGAGAAAAGGCTTAATTCTATTGCTAAATTTAATTCTCCATGACTGTTGCAGTTGCAAAAGGAGAGGACATTTCCATGAGGAAGATGCCAAGAGCACTGTTCAATGAGGGGGAACGTGATCTGCAATGGAACCTCTGTGAATACATCATGAAACAGTGTGAAGGCATCTGGTTTATGACAGCTAAATAATACCCAAGCCTACTCATTTTGGTCAGTGTCAGAGCTGCCTTGCCATCTGACAGTCATCTGCCTTCCTTTCCAATTCCATTGCGCTAGGGAAGGGGCTGGAGAAAACTTTGAAAGCACACAATAAGCAATAAAAGAAATAAAAGAAAGCAAACTAGATTTATTAAATCAAGCATCTTATGCAAGATATTTAAGGCAGTTACTTAGTGTGTTTGCATTTTAAAAAGGTCAAATTAAATTAAGCATTAATTTTCGCTAGAGTTGCTCACAATTGTCTCAGGAATTTTATCTAAACAGGCTGATATAAAGCATTAATTTGCTCAAACTCCCTCAATCACTCTCTTACTGGACACAAATCAAGTGCAATGAAGGAGGAGGTTCATTTTTTGATTATTTGTGTATCTGGTAGAAGGACTATTTGCAGTTAGGACTACTACTATTATTTTTTAGGTATGATCAAAACTAAATAGGCAAGAAACAAACTGTGCTTTCTTATTGTTTCTTTGGGTGAAGTTACAGAAAGCAAAAGAAAACAGTTATTTCCACTTGGCAGAAGCGTGTTCATAATTTTTTTAATGGCGCAATTGAAATGCCTACAAACTTCACTGCTGCCCAATGAAATGAGAAATTTTTGATTCACTTAAACATCCATGAGCCCAATATATTATTTATATTGAGCAAAGATGAGGCAAGAGGGAAAAGACTACTCTACTCAGGAGAGCAGATTAAAGAGTTCCTTGATAAAAAAAAAGGGGAAAAAAAAAAAAGAGCCCTAAGTACATTCAGTATTTTCATTTACTTCTGTTGCTATTTTAATTTTAGCTAGCCGAGTAAAAATTTATTTGAATTTGTTACTACAGAACAAATCTGGAATTCCTTCTCTCTGTGTTAGCCACTAATATAATTTAATCAATGTTTTCTGTGGTATTTTGTCAGAAATAGTTGGACACCTTTGTGACACCGTAGCTGTTCCCAGAAGACAGAGAATCACAACAGCTACTGGATAACACAAGTCTAGAAATATTCCAAGAGTGAAGCGGCAGGCCAAAGAGAACAAATATCCTGCCTTTTTTTTCCCTGAGGATATGGCAGTCAGGGCCTCTTGCTTCAACAAAGCCACTGATTTTCATGAAACTTGTAGAAATTTAACTATCTTTCAGATCTTCAAGGTTTTGCCTGCAGTGCTTAAAACTTGACATTACTTTCTAAAGATTTTGCTGTGTGGGAGGAACTGCCCTGGCAGGCAGCAAACTTAAGCTTTCCTTCAGAAAATAAGCTAAAATAGTGCCTGGAGTGTGTTTGTCCTAACAAACTTACCCTTAGCCAACTGATGATGTGGGTTTCTGAGACGGGAACAGCATCTGTCACAAGAGCGAAGTCCTTGAGGACAACATATTCCACTCTTGCAGCTGTTTTCACAGGACTTTTCTTACTCTTCAAAGATTTCAGAACCATCTATGCAAGTGGAGAAGGAAAGAACCTTTTTAGGACAGTCACACCTGAAATGAGAGTTTGGAAGAAAAAGCAAATAGGAACATGGCAGAAATAGCCAACTCTGCATTAATCAGCAGGAAATACGGCTGTCAGGCTTTGACAATTGATTTAATTTGGATTTAAATTTATCCTGGTAAGGTTATTTTTAGTTGCTGGAATTAGTGCATCTATTAAAACCCAGAGAATTAAAGTTATATTTAAATGCAGATCCTGGAATCAATCAGAACACAAGAGTGTTATTCCCATGGGTGTTACACCTATTTGTAGGACTCAGCCTGTATTCCTGAGTGAATAACTGTGAGCATGGATGATAAACCCAGGCACTGATTAATCAATATTATTTTTTTCTGATATACCCTTCCCACATAAAATAAAATGTGAGAAGTCTTATTCATACTGATTTAACATTACAAAAATAAGCAACTCCTAACATTAATTCAACAGTTCCACCTAATCTCAAATGAAATAAATACTAAATGCAAACTTTCTCTGTCTTTTGGGCAGAACAAAACTGAGTATACCCAAATTTATGCCTTGATTTTGCAAGTGGGAATTTTTCTGTAATGCAGGAGGAAAGGCAGATTTTCATGATGAAAACTTGTAAATGTGTGCAAAAGTTCTATCGCATCTGTAAATGCTTGCATACAAAATAGATATACTGGAATACAGACAGGTTTCATTTCCTTAAACAAAAGAAAACAGGAATTTAAAACTGCAGTTTCTAATAACTTATCATTACTCAAAGTTCAGTGATTTAGCACTAGGTTCTGAGTGTGACCTGGATCCAATTCTGCGTCAACAACCACCATGGATAAAACTGGTCCACACTTCTTATTTATTTGAGAGAGTTTTCTTTTTCAATTAAAAATTTATCCTGACCAAATAACACACATTGTCAAGAGAGCTTGCCACTGGGGAAAAAATACAAATGTACATTCAATAATTTGGAGTATTTCTGAGACAAGAATCTAAACAATTATTGTACTTCATTTGTAATGTGCAAGGCGCTGAGTTGGATGACATTGCATTACACATAAGAAAGAGGCTTTTCCAAAGCAAAGATATCATTCAGCAGTATTTCCAGATCTTTCCACTTGAAAAGTCTCTGGAGATTATGCACACATTTTATATATAAGTGTACATACACCACCTTATAAGTCAACATCAATAATCAACATCACACTTTGTCAAACCCCATGCACTTCCAAAACAATATAAAGGGAATTTAAAAGATCATAGAATCATCCCCCAACCTGCATTGATACCGGGAGTTGCCCTATCCCAGGTGCAGCTTGATTTTATTAAACTTCATGAGATTCCTACTGGCCCACTTTTCCAGCTTGTCCAGGTCCCCTTGGATGGCATCCAGATAACATTGTTAGAATTAAATGTGTAATGTAATATTTCAAAAGCAATATACTCCAAGGCTAAAAATATCAAGGAGACTAAATTAATTTGAGCTTTAAATGTAAGAAGATTTCATGCCTCTTGTTTGTGTATTCTTTGCTGTTTGGTATGGCAAGATTAAAGCTGCTGAAAAAGAAAGTGCTAATTTGTTTATACTATATATTGGCAATAATCCAAGGTGGGGGGGAAAAAAAGAAGAAGCTGTCTGGCAAGAAGGTCCAAACAAAGGAATTGAAAATTAGGTTCCATAATGCATAAATTAAAAAAAAAAACCCTTAATTGTTTTCTTAATAATCAGAAATTCTCTGCTATCAAGGCTATCCTTGATCTGTTCCCTTGTGATATATTCCAGAAGAAATCCCATCCACACAAAGTTCCAAATTAATATGAAGCATTTATTTGTTTTTGGCAAATGTGAATTATTAATTTGCAGCACATCTCACCATAGAGAATTAAAAGGTAACTCCTTTCCCAGAGGTATTCCTTGTGCTGTAGCTGAGGTGACAGACACTGTAATTGAGATGATGCATCTGTGTCAAAATCTTCTTTTTAAAAGCACACACTGGGAGTGGTTTTCAGGTGCATTTCTGTGTTTGAGGGATCACAGATCAGGTCACCTCTAAGGTTTTGCCATCTTGGACATCTCAATAAAATACTGAGGTGAATTAAGTCTCCAGAACTAATCAACATCCAAACAACACTTCCAACTGAACAGCAGTTAGTGGAGAGAAAATTCTGAATCTCTAAATATGATCTTTGGTTCTTTAATCCATTAATTTCTCTTTAGAATCTTGGTAGGCAGCTTCAGCTTTCCTGGTAATATCATCCTTCCTGTTCATAGCTGTGATAGCAGTTCACCAGTCTGAAAGTCCTCAACATTTAGGTAGTTTGTCATTAAACATTTGTGAACATTTCACGTGTTTTACCCTCAGTCTTCAAGAAGGAGCTCAAAGTAATGTCAGGGATACTGGTAGTGAGACATGCATCCACTAATTTCCTGACCCAGAAATCGAGCCACAAGAAGCTGTTTCTCTAACATAATTATCCTCTATGCTTGTAGACATAGACTATTTTTCAGTAAACAATCTGGAATGCCTCAGATTTCAGCTGCAGTCCCAGTACATGCACTGACCTCCTGGGTGAACCTGAGCTAATCCCTGTTACCTCCACACCTTTGTTTGCTTTTTCATCCTTTCTGAACTCTGAGGGAGCAGGGATTTTGAGGTTTGATCTGTAAGCTTCAGGGGTGACCTGCAACAGTCCAGGAATTTAAAACAAAAAGTTTACATCAAAAGTACAAAGTTATAGATCTCTTTGTTCGTAGTCACCTTGGATGGCCCTAGTACCCAGCAAATAGCCCAAAACTCCACAGAGGGTAAAAAGGAGGCCAAATGTCTCTGTGTAGTCTTTCTGGGTGGGCAGGATGGTGAAGCTGTCTAACTCATCTCCACAGTGACACATGTCAACTGTGATCAGCCATGGGCAGTTTTAAACTGAAATAGAAAAAGACAGTGACAACTGAGCAAGAGCAGCAGCATCTGGGGCTAGAAGACTCCAGATAATGAAGAACTGCTCAAGTGAGAGCAGCATCAGATCCCTCTTCTACCTTACATGTTGGTTTCACCTCCAACTCTTGGCAATTCTTTTGCCTTGGAACGCTAAAGCCATGACCAACATGCGAAGGGCATGAGGTCTTCCTATGTAGTCAGCAAGGCTCTGTGCAAAAGCACAAAGAAAAGCTGATGTACACAATTGCAACAAGGAAGGACAGTTAAGGGTCTCTCAGGAATTCTCACATGCTGAGCCAATGTTTAACAGCAATATAGAAACAAAAAAGAATGTCTGTGAAGATGAATCCACTTGTACAAAAAAGCTTACAAACTAACTTAAGAGAAAAGTAAAGGAGAAGGAGACCAAAGCAGGACAATGACATTATGTGGTTGCTTAGGAAACTAATAAATATCAATGGAAGATAATACAGAATTGTTTGGGGGTTTTGTTAGGAGTTTTTTAATGCAACTGTAGTAACTTTAGCTTTTAGTCTATAAGTAGTCAAGGTGTAAAGTCCTTTACCAGGGAATCTCACTACATCTCAAAGACCCCTTCAGTGAGAAGACCACAAAATCACAGGCTGAAGAGAGAAAAGAACAGGCTGAGAAATCAGTGTGGAAAAGTCTGATAAGCTCCAGACCAATATTCCTGCCAAGTCAGCAAGAATTGACAAAGTTAGGGCAAGACTGCCAAAGTGAACTGTCACACACTGACATCAACATGGTGGCACATTCACCCACTCCCAACAACATGGTATCTTGCTCTACACAGATAAAGATGGCAAGCCCATACTTACCCCTGATGAAACACAGGAGTCTCTCAAATCCCTTCTGAACACCTCTCTACCCACCTACCAGCCCTACCTACCTCCTGCACATCAGTATAACCTTCCTTCCTTCCCCCACACCCAGGGAGCAGCTGGCCTCGGCCTAGTTAAGTCTATTGTCTCTCATTAGGTGACATATTGGCCATTCCCTACGCGACTTCAGCCCATGGATTTATGAGGCTGTTATAGGTGAAGGTGTGCATGTGTTGCACTCTGTCACCAAGATGAGGGAAAAAAAAGGAAATTGGTGAAAAGGCATTGTGGCATTTGACATCGTAATTTGGAGGCAACGGCTGAGATGTGAGCAGCTACTTAGTTTCTGTCAGCCTGAGGCTTTCGGTGAACACTGAACTGGGCTTGCTTCAGTCTTGACAAAACTCAAAAATCCATACTGAGGAGCCCTAAAAGGGAAGGTGTGCACTGAATTATATAAATAAAAATTCATGCAAAATTAAATGTATTATAATGAGTATACTATTTAATCAGCAGCTCTGTTAATGAAGGCACAGTGCCAGTGACCCTCTAGGCTTTATGATAGACACAAACTCTGCCCCTTGGTGTTTCCTGTGAGCTCTGATCTGCTGTGACTCTCGGCAAACAAAATGACATGCCAGCAACAGATGCTGCTGAATGCCTCACTCTCCAGGTCAAGTAATGGAAGATCTTCTGCTTAAGGGACAGTCCAACATGCACCTAAAATATCTTTTCTTTCTAACCTCCGGTATTCCTTCTTTTCCATACTGCTATTATTCTTATTCAAATTACAGCAGAGTGCAGGGTCTACAGCACTTCCACCATACAGACAAGTCACAGGAAACAGCTGAGCTGAAATAAACAGGAAGTGCAATCTCAAAAGCAAATGCTGAGAACAGAGGTGTGGGTAGTTCAAGTGATTTGTCCAAGGTCAAAAGTGAAGTCTGATGGCAAAATTAATCTATGCACTTTCTTTAGGATTAATTCAGTTCAGGAATGGAATTTATATTTTTCAGCAAGGGCTGAGTGTAGGAGAAGTGCTTTGCTGGAAGATCAGATTGGAGAAATATACTATGCTTTTCTTCTACACTGAACAGCACACACCAACACTCTCCTCCAGAAAGCTCAATTTAAAGTCATGGACTTCAGCCAGCTTCAAACCAAACACATAATAAAGACCTTGGCTGGTAAGCACTTCAGTTAAGCTTGCAAACTGGTGCACAGCCATCCCCTGATTTCAGACCACCTGTACTTACTGCAACAATCCCTGTTCTCAGATATTAAATGGAGTTGCATGTACATGCATCAATAGGAATCACATTCATGTGTCAGGAAGGTATAATTTGCTACTCTCAGGAATCAAAAGAGTTCTTCCAGATTTTCATTTGCATAATAAAATGAAAATTGCTGTTCAGTTTCATTCCTTGATGTCTTGCTGATTTTCCCTCCCACTGAATAGATAAATTATTTTCCAGATATATTAAGTTCATTTCCTTGAACTTTAATTTTTTTAATATATTTTTTGTCCCTTTCCTCAGCTTCTAAGTGCTTGTGTAAAATTAAACTTGTCCACCCTCACCAGCACTCACCACTTTCCTCGATTTAGCTGCCTCTGGAAATTTCCATTTTATTTCTCTTCCAGATCAAACCCAAAGATATCTAGTAAGATCTGAAAGTTACTCAAGTGAATATCTTTCCTTTGTATCTGTTGCTGGATATTCCAGTTTTCAGACCATCTGACAATAACCTCTATAAATTAATCTGAAATAATTTCTAGCTAAGCATTCAGAGCAGCTCTTCTGAGCTCAGCCTCTGAAGCCAAAGGACTTTCCTCACCTGATTCTCACCTGTGCCAGCACGGGTTACACAGCCTGAATGAAAACCTCATCATGAGCAAAAAGCTTTTACTCACCTACAACAAAACAAGTGACAGAGGTTTTTGTGCACTCAAATAGCCCTTCACAGCTTTCTAACCTGTCTTACTCTTCTCGGTGGATTTGCTTGTGATTTCCTCTGTGTGCAAACTGTGAGTGCTGGCAGTGACTTTTCATGGAATACATTAGTGGAAAACCCACATTTTATCCCCAGCACACACTGGAATCCCTGTTATCACAATAACACATTCCTGCTTCTGTTCTTTCAAGCACTTCAAAACTCAAACATTTTTGTATTTCTTTTAAAAATACAAGTATTTCCCCAACAGTTGTATCACTGCTGTTTCTGCTTTCGCTCCAATATTTTTATTCCTGCTGATCTGCAATTTCAAAAAGACTACCACAATGCTTTTCAAATATAAACATCCTCTAAACAGGTTATTTGCTGCCAAAGCACTCAAATTTATCAACACTTCCCCAGATTACTGATTCAATACTAATTTTGAAGGACAATATTATGAAGGTATATACAGCTATTGTGGCATTTATTGTTTAAAATAAACTATCATAAACCTACGTAGCACCACAGGCATCTGTGAAGCTTGAAAGAAAGGTAAAACCCATCAAAACCAAAACATATTACCCTTGAAGGATTTTTCTGGATTTTAACTGGAACACAGGTAGTAGACTGCATGATAATTTATATATATGCATTTTTATATATGTAAATAACATTTCTGATTTGTTTCCACAAGGATCAACAATATTTACCTTCTCAAATACACTTGATATATGTGCTGCCTACAGAATTTTATCTAAGGAATCCACAAAAGAAAAACAAATCTACTAAAGCAGCCTCCAAAGGATTTGGCACAAAATAGTCTTTGTAAGTCAGGCTATAATCATTACATAGAAACACAGAGTTTAAGGCAGATTAATAAACTGGTTACTATACCATCAAGCCCATGAATTACATCCATGGAGAGGAAGGACATGGTTAACTCCATGAGGGGCTTGAGATGTTATGAAAACCAACAATAACTTGCACAGGACAGAAAGGAACAAGTATTCCCATCTCAGCCTTATCTAGACCCAAGCATGTCACTTAAAAACCAGATTGCAACACTTTTTACTGTAAAGGCTAACTGTTTCTTTGTATTCCTTGGGGTTTTTTTCTTTTGTACAATTTAAAATATTAAACATGATGAAACATCTTTCTGGCTTTTTATACTCCGGTAAGAACTCCATTTCACGAAATTAGAGTCAGCCTCAAGAGCTTTAAAGCAATTCCAGAGGAGCTATGCTGATCAAAGTAACAGGGTTGGAAGTCAAGTAGAATTGTATATGGGACAAGAAATATTTTCTTTTCTCTAAAAATTAGATTTTTCATGAAACTCATCTGCTTTGTTACAAAATTATTCCTCCACTTTCCTCCAAAGAGAAACATCTAACCTGTTGCCTTGTATTAGCTCTTCAGCCGTGCATACAAACCAGGTAACAGGTATGAACATGCAAGTTTTGAATTATGTACACTTTTTAAAGGACCATTCCATAACATCTCAACCACATTCCTCACTGCCTTTTATCAAGTGCCTTATTCAGTACTTAAACACTGTTCACACAACTATCAACAACGTAGAATCAGGACAATCAGAAAGCAGGAGAAAAGGACAAGATCTACTGCACAGGAAATTAATAGATTTATGACAACAGCAACGATTGTGAATTTATAGGTACCCAGTGAGTGATAAGTCTTTAAAGCAATCTGTCATACAAGTATGTCCCGACAGGTAAATTGGGGCAGGAGAGAGAGATTTGCTGAGTGTTTGCTTACACTTGATAGAACATAATGTTTATTGTAAGAATAATACATGAAGTACTACGCTTCTACTCTTTCTTTCCTTGTTTAGACTTGGATGTTGTGGATGTTGTGACTGTAATTTAACAAGCTGTGCTTGTTATTTAAAACAGCATTTCTTCCAGACCCCTCAGTTCCAGAAGTATTAGCAGAAAGGAAAAAGTTGAAACAGGAATGCTAAAGAGACTGACCCTAAAGGAAAGACAGATCTGCCAAAATAGATGTACTTGCTCTGAAAACGACTATCAGCATGAAACACCTGGATAGACATGATTAGCTTTTCAAAGGGGTGACTGACAAGACAGTGCAATGGTCCAATTGTTAGGACCCCAAACTAGGACTTGAGGCAGCTGGTTTCAGCTACATCTGCCATGATGCATAAATATGATTATTAGGGAAATAACCCAACCAGATAGGGTTGGCTCAGAAGGAGACTTCTAAGACAAGCTGCAGGATTCCAACCAATAATCAACAATTTTCAGACTAGTGCCAGTGCCATTACAGCTAATCCAGCGGAAAGACTAACCAGGAAAACATGTGGGAAAGCTCAGGTTGTTCCCTAGCACATCTATTTTTTTAAAAATTTTCAAAGCAGGAAAAAAAAGCCAAGAAAACCTTAAAAACACAGAACACAAGTGAAACAGTGACATCTATCTGGTTTTGTGAAGGACCTACAAGAGCTCTCACCAAGACATCCCATGCATTCCCATGTGAGTGATCCCAGTAGTTATGAGGATACTATAGTGGCCGCAATGATGTCAGTGTTTATCAACAAAGGTAGGATTGGAAAGGAAAGATCACACCCTGGAGTTCTTTCTAGTCATGATCTGAATAAATACCATCCAGAAAGAATTAAAACATACAAAATACAGTCCACTCTCTTAAAACAAACTCTACCTTTCAGATCTGGACAAGAAAGAAGCAGAGTATTATCTTGCTTAAGTAAGGCAAAAGCAAAGTGAATGCAGAAATCCAGCACTGGATGGCAGAAGTCTCCTGAAAGGTAATTGTTTTTAGCATTATTTGCTGATTTGACATGCTGCCATCAGAATAACTTACCTAATGACTGGATTTCACACCCTGCTTTCCCTGCTCTCCTGTTTGCTTTTATTTTTGCAGGCAGCGGTCTGTGTTTAACATCATTTCAAACCATTTACAGTGCTGTGTACCAATTCCGCAACATGATACAGGAGCAGAAACAGCCTGAAAGCAAACCTGGTAGCAGCCACCACGTGCACTGCTGTGGAATAAAAACAGGAATGGCATCTCAGAGCTGTGCTGGTCTCTGCAGGATAGGCTGCCTCTTATTCCAGGTGCTGCTGCCTCTGATCCCCTGCCAGACAACAGGTATTGACTTCAAAAGTATCTTTCAATAGAAGCAGGAGCTGTGAAATCCATAGGAGAGCATAGCATAAGGTCTGAGATTCAAGAAGGAGAAAACTGGGAATGAGAGTATATTAGAATTTTTATAAATTTCTATGTATCTTTTAGAAGAGCTTACTGTATACATCAGACTGACCTAATTAAATAATGGCTGTACTTAAAGGTTTTCTTTGTTAATTAATTTCCTAGAGCAACAAGACTTTTGCCTGGTAATCCTTGTGCTATTTGTGACAACTTGTGGTGCTGCAGAGGTACCTTTGGAGATGCAGGCCCAGTATAAAATTGGTGTTTTGAGGCTCTGACCTAGGTAGGGACCTCATCTGTCAGGGGTCCTGCAAAGTGTGAATCAATTCAGGTAAAAAAGAGTTAACAGAAGGATGCTGGGTGATTTAAGGGCGATCTGAATCAACTTTCAATTTGTGAAGTAATAACAGTGTCTTTGAGGCCAGATGAGACAGAAAGTCTAATGCCTTGAATTTAGGAGGTTGGGACCACAGTGACACAACCGTGCTGAGGAGAGGGAGGTCTCCAGTTCCTTGCTTTTTCATTATATATTAATCTCCTAATTCCTTTTTCTCCTCAAACAGTACATTCATAATTCAGATTTCTAAAGCCCAAACTTAAAATCTACAAAATGTAAATTTAAATAGTACAAATAAATTATGTATAGGCTAAGGATGCGTAGGTGTAAGTCCACAAGGAACCCTAGGATAGTGTTGTCTTGGCATAAATAAATCTTGGATTAGGAAAAGTGAAATTTTGCCAGCTACCGAAAATTCAAATTTATCATCACTGTTCATTCCATTTTCATTTGACTTTTGAAATTTCAGTCAAATGAAGTACTGGCACAAGGGTATTTAGACCTTGATATTCTTCTTGCTAGCCGTAAAATATCCCATTGCTTTTGCATTCTTCTCTCTTTATCTTGATTTTATCTCACCTAATATTAATTTATATTCCCTTTAAATATACAGAACCATGATAATGTGGGAATTAGGGCCATCAGTGGAGCATACCTTGGCTGCCGTGGAAAAGGGGTAGAAGATGTGTCTAAAGGGTTGGAAGAAAGTTAACTTTTATTCACAGGAGGGCTATATCCAGGGAGCAGGAGGCAGCACTCACTGAGGAGAAACAAAAAGTATCCTTTGCAAATTTCTTCTTACTTTGTTGAAAATCAATTATTTATTCAACCTTCCACCTGAAACTGTCCCTCTTGTGCACTTCTGACCAAGCAGAAAGAATAATTCATAGTCGTAAGGCAAATAAACGTTAGAGCAACATCTAAGTTGGGGTCCATAACAAAACCCCTTTCCTATAATTTTCCTACAGTCTCCTGGTAAAGTAGTTGCACAGCTTAACATTTCACTGACCCACAGGAAAAAGAGATTGAAGGCCACATAAATAGGTCAAGGCCATCACTCTAGGAAGGAAAAGCTGTCTAAGCAGTGAAATAAATTATCCCAGGCACAGGTCTGTTCTACCATGGACACATTATTACAGGTATCCATCCTAGCTAGACTTACATCCACTGCTCAGGGTCTGTCTGGGCACTCTCTTTTACAAATGCTATATTCACCAGCTCCTAGACTTCATAAATCTCAGTCCTACCCATTCCCACCTTTAAACGAGGTGTGCTAAACCAGCCTTCCCAGTGCCTCCTTGTGCAGCAGCAATTGCAGCCCTACCACCACTTTGGTTGCCTTTCCTCACACCTCTTCGGTTCTGTCCTGCCTGAGATGTGGACACCAGAATGGCACCAGTGTCTCGTTCCCATCACAGATCTGCACAGGAGTGCAACCATTTCCTCCATCCTCTGCCAGCACCTCTCCTGCTGAGCAGACACTGCATAAGGTCCTGGAAATCACCCCTTTAAACTGTGCATCCCAGCAACTCTTTGTGATTATTCCATGTCCTTCCCTCTGCTTCCTAATTCTCTTTTCTGCCCAAAGCACAAGTGAAATGGCCCTTTTTACAGCAGATCGTACTTTTAAGCCAATGATAACGTATGCAGGAAATACATGAGTCTTTTTCTATTGGGTTAGGACAATTTCCATGTTTACCATGAGATCTTTCCCCACAAATGTTGGTTTAACTATAGCCTCTTTATGATCCGGCTCCAATGCTCTCATGGTAGAGCTGTACAAACAGGCATTCCTGCAATTTCCCACTCAGGGTATAAAAGTAGAACAGATCATTAATTTTGATAAAAGCAAGCCAAGACTCAAACACCCAGAAGGAAATGCTGAAGTGCATTCTCAGTATTAGGCACATTATTTAAGTACTAGCAAGAATAAAAGGCTTAAATGAGCTACACCGGCCACAATGTCATTACCAGTACCTGTGCCCATTAATTACATCTTCATCTCACCCGAAACCTTTCTATCAAGACTATTTTCTGTTTCTCCTAATTGTAAAGAGATAATGAAATTGCATACATAAGCAATTACATCTCAAAGTAGAACACGGTATCTTTCAAAAGTCATCATGTCAAATTATTAACAATGGTTAATGATTTTTGGATAGCCAGCCCACCTGGCTTTCCAAGTTTTATTTTCAGTGGTTTATACATGTACATACAATTATGAGGGTATGCTTTAAAGGAAGGAAAATTAAAAAGTTAACTGCCATGGGTTAATACATCACAGTCATCTACAATAATCAATGAACTGTGACCAATCAACAATAAATAGCAAACACAAAATCTAAGACAAAACCACTAAAATAAATTTGTCAGCAAGAAGACTTGAAGTTAGGAAGATAAGCAGCAACTGCATCTAATAAAACGTGAAAAGAATACATTGCTATCCATGTGGGTTGTGAGATAATACCATTACTTTTTGCTTCGCTCTAGGTTCTTAACATTAAAAGCATTGTTTTTGCAGCTATTAAATCAAGCAATCTCATGATTCTGCAGGTTTGAAGGGTGAATAAATCTTCGCATAGGCAGAGACTAACAAGGTCAGGTTTTAATAATCTTTTTTGTTACTGTGTAAAAAACCCTTACATAAAGGCTGACAGCATTGTGTGGGAGTAGTTCGTCTGACTCTTCACATTCAATTGAGGTTCAGAGTTTTTTTGTCTATTATCAATAGTTCTCAGAACATCTCTAGGTAAAACGGGTCCTCAGGAACCCTTCTACTCTCAAATTTCTTCATCTGAAACCATTTTCCCCCTTTATTTTCACTTTTGCTATTTTGTTACATGCCTCCATTTGTCAAGGGAATATAATTTTTTAGTCTCCACCACTGTCCTTAGTGCCACACTCCTACCGGTGTTCTCTGTGTGCTGAGAACATAATTTCTTGTGCCTTCTCAGGCTGGAGCTCCAGCAGGATGCTCTTTCTCTCTCTGTGAATAAGACAATACCGGCAGAATTCTTTTCCTGACCTGTTGCCATCTGGGCATCCACATGTCAGACATGAATTCTAAGTTCGACCACAATTGAGTGCATCTTGAAAGCAGAGATGTACCTTTGTGGCAGACAGATTGTGGTTATTTGGTACTTGGTAGATTTATATTAACTACAAATATATTCTAGTAACAATTAGCCACAGATCCCTCCCCGTTTTTCCTGAAACATCTGTGGTTTTCCACAGTTTCAAATGGTTTTAATCAATGTAACAGATTTTACATTTCTGCATGGGTGCTCAGTAATAATATTTAGCTGACAAGACCCCATTAAGTGTTTCGACATTTCTCTTTGCAACATAAATATATTTGCAACATTTTTTCTTTACTTTTAAGTTTTTGTTAGTACTTGTCTATCCATCTCAGATAATTTAAACAACAACCCTAAATAATATTTCAGACCTTTAAGATTTTTGACAGCTATGTTATCACACACTTATCAACGTGTATATCTTAGCTAATTAAAGAACTGCATGTAACACGTCTATTACTGCAATGTTTACACCTTAATGAAGACTGGCAAGAAAAAAAAAACATACTTTGAACCTACAACCTCAACAAATACCCTGCAAGCTGCCTTAAGGCCATTGTTTCCATAGCAATTAATACAGCCACTAAAATGTCTTCCTCACTATCAACCAGTGTTACATGTTTGATTAACTTACACCCGAAATATTGCCCTCTCTTCTTTGTTACTACGAAAATGCTAAGAACTTGATTATTTCTTTTTGATTAACAGCTTCAGTTGTCAAAGGTGGTAAAAAAGTCATTTTTTAATAAGTTAAATTTAGAGATGCTAATAAGTAAGCTTTTCACACTTTCAGTCCCTCCTTCTTACAATAATCTGATTTTTTTGGATTCTGTCTCATAACAGCATGCCTAAATTCTCTTACTCATCTGAGACATCTGCCATTTACAAAGGAAAAAAAAAATCCTTCTCTAATCAAATCTAAAAAGAAACATTTCTGCATATGCAAGATGGAATTAATTTAGACATACAAGGAAAGGTATGGTTTCCCTCCCTAAGCAGTAATGATCTGTACAGAAAAAAATTCTCCAGAACTACCAGCATATAATTTTTTCCCAAAATAATTATGGAACTGATTCACTCTTGTATTACTTCGGTCCCAAAATACATTGAAATCAACTGACTTCAAAACCCGAATTATGCAGCAATGAATCAGTTTATATATATATATATATTTAAACTAAACTATTTCCAGATATGTGACCTTTTAATATTAAACACCCTCCACAGCACATGTATTTCTGTACCTGAATATCAAACTACCCATGTGTGCTCTAACTAAACCTTAGAGATTCTTTTTGTTTGTACTAGAGGGAAATTGTGAAATACTGAAAAATTATATCAAACAATGAAGAGCTCCATTTTCTCATCTTCCCTTATAATGGCCTACAAGTTCTTCTCTGTTCTTGACTTCACAAAGAGGAATATTCTTCTTTCCTCGAGGATCCCTTCCTTGGACAAATATTGTGGTGTTTTCAAATTATATATATGTTCTCCTCAGTAACTGTTCCATCTCATGAATACAGATTGTTTGACTTAAGGGTGAGAGTGCCTATTTTGAAAAAGGATGCAATTAAAATGTGTGTGCTAACACAGAAAGGAAGCACACAGGAGATGGCCACAAGAATACTTAAAACCTTTTGAGGTTTTATGAAAGATATTACCAAAGGAGTGAGCTCGAATTTCTGCTGAACTGAATTTTTTGAGTAGGCATGCCAAGAGCAGAAGTTACAGTTAGAGTTAGAAATCAAGAATTATGAGAAAAAGAAACTTTTTTAAATCCCTCCTGTTGAAAATGTAGCTACTTATAGACCACTAACTCAAGCCATGCTCTATTTCACAGATAAATTCACTGTTCTATTACAATTTAGTATCAAAATTGAAATTAAAGTTGCACTTTATTCATCAACATATGCATAAGAACACACAAAGATCCATTTTCTGAGCTGTGTATTTGCCTGTTCGCATGACTCCAGATCCAGCCAGAAAAATCTCTCTATTTACTCAGTTTTCATATGAAATGTTTTAACTGAGTCTTTAGAAAAAAATAAGTAGATCAAAACTTTATGCAAACCACATAACCATGACTTGATGATGATTTTTGCCAATGGGTATCTTAAATTGACACAGACGTTGGATTAAGTGCTAGGGAAGACAGGAAAAATCTGTTTTTACAAACACAAAGAACATGATTGAGATTGAGCAGCTTCCATTCCAGTCTCTGCACCATGCTGGAAGCTCTCAGTGTGGCCATCCTGTGATAACAGCTTTGATAAGAGGAACTCACTTCTCTCTGCCTCCTGAGGCACTTGTCTCTTTCTGTCTGAGCAGTAATCAGCAAGGACACCCATGTCCTCAATTTAAATAAAACAAAACAACCAGCCAAAAATGTAACTGGTTTTAAATGATGGAACACACATGTAAGTCATTCATGCATGGGGTCTGACTGGTGACATTGGCTGGAAGCAGTCAGCAACATCCACCATCGCTTCCCCCAGCCCCACACAGCACTGAAACCAGTTAGGAAATCTACCTCTCTTGCCTCTCAGATATATAGATATATATATACACATATATATATGTACTCTCTGAAGTCTACAAAATCCACAGAAATAGCAGAAATCTGGAGGCTGGATTTTTTTCTAGTGTGATTCGGGTTAATGTACCACCACAGAGTATGGAGCATCTGATTTATTCATAGAAACATCCTAGATCCCCTACTTTAAGTTTCAGACAATCAGAATAAGGTTGCTGCTCAACAAGGATGTGTTACTGTTCAAGAAGGATATGTGATGCATAATAAAAATGTACAAGCACATACCATAGGGTATAAAAACCCACAACAGTCTTTTTTTTTTTTTAAGCAGCAGATGCAGTTTTTGTTTGATATGCACCATGACAGTGTGAAATGTCAAATAAAACAGTACCCCAAGGAACATGGCATTGATCAAATATGAGACTTTAAAATGGAAAGATTTCTCTTGCTGAGCAGACCTTCCCAATTTATAAGGAAACTGAATCCAAAAAAATCACCTTAACAAGTCAATGGAATCTGGAAAAAGAAGGAGCATCTTCAGCTGCTAATCCAAATCAACAGGAGGTAATGGCCTTTAACGAGAGATTTGCTGTCAGTTTTCTGAAGGACCGTGTGCAGTCCCAGCACCTGATAAAGAACCTGAAGAAGTCAGAGTCTATAAGGCAAACAGCCCAGAGTTCAGTACCTATTGAATTAGATAAAAGCCTGTACCTAACTTACCAAAACTGAAACTGCACTTAAGCAAAAGCCTTTCCATTCTGAGGATAAATCCAGAAGTGGCAGAGGTTGTCCAGAGCAGTTCTGCACTCTCCATTCTTGGATGCTTTCTAGACTCAACTGCATAAAACTATGAGCAACACATTCCAGTCTTACAGCTGACCTTTCAGATGGAGGTTGAATTAGAAACTTCCTGAGGTCCTTTCCAACCTCTGACTCCTATGTGTATACATATCTATTACCATTAAAATGCCATTATTTTAACAGCTGCAGTGGGACAGCAATCATAAAGATTAGCAGGAGAAAACCTGCAAATATTTTCATGGAGTTTATTTAAAATATTTTATTATTTAAAAAGCTGGAGGTTAGAGCCTCTACTAAATTAGCTGAAGAGTTTATGAGGCTTTGAAGGCCAGATATGCAGCAGTCTCTGGGTTGTTAACTCAGAATACCATTTGAGGCTTACTGAATCTACACTATAATAAAGCTTTGGTCTCTAAAAGTTAAACTTAGTATATTCCAAAAATAACTTCAAACTCTGACAATCTTAAATTATTTATAAGGCTATTGTACTCAGATTATATTAAAATTACTTGCCTAACTAAGAAAAAAACCCCACAGTTTTCTGAACTATGAGAAAGAGAGAGAGAGGGAAAGAGAGAGGGAAATGAAACAAGGGTTATGATCACCACTAGCTAAAAACCAAGAGAAAAAAACAGCAGCCATAACATAAACTTATTCTCACCACTATAATATCATTAACAGAAATCCTATGGAGATATATTGATTCCCATCAACTAAAAAAAAATACTTCTAAAGTATGATATTACATGTTACAGATACTTGAGAGACCACTCTATTCTAGGAAACTATTTGAGATGTCTGAAAAGCTGGATACCAAAAAACATAGGCATTATTTAGCCAGAATTTCCAAGAGAGAGGGAATGAATTATTCTCTTTTCAAAGAGAAGTTTGGCAAAGCTGGAGCACCAAGAGCCAAGGAAGTGCAAAAGAGCCTTCTTCCCCCCAACCTGGAACCAAATGAAAAGACCAAGTGCATTAATTATTACCTAATAGAAAACAAAAAGAGTATTTTCTGGTTTTCCTTTCAGCCCTGAACAATGTCCTTAAGGGGGCTATCATTGAACCTGGGGTTTTGCTGATAGTACAGAATGGTGCTGCCTTTGTTCTGGAGGCCAGAAAAAGATTTTACTCTACATTCCCCTGACATCCAGGAACCAGATTAAATGACACACTGAAACAAGAGTTACTCTCCTTTTATTACTGCTCTGTGTACATGCATGGATATGCACCAGAGGAAATTAAAGTAAACTTGCCTAAGGCACTTTGAATTGCAAGATCTTAAAATGACCAACTTCTGAGTCTTTATCAGCCTTAGTAATACATTAAAATGCCCCTGTCCCCAGAATATTCTTGTGTCATTCAACAGCATTCCGTTTACAGCTTCCTCTCTTCCCCCTGTTTCTTTCTTTATGCCTATGATTGCCTTTCTGTTTCTCCATAGCCTGTGATATCCCTCCAAGGAGCAAAGCATAACAGTTGTGCATTGCTCAGGAAAATGAATCCAGCTCTTGACTCCCAGCTGTGATATGAGAGCAATCTGCCCTGAACCTCACACCAAGCCAGATATTTCACCTGCAAATGCACTCAAAGCAAAGAGTGGAAAAATAAGAGCCAGTAATTCAAAATAAAAATATTCACATTAAAGTGACAATTGGAAGCATCCTATGTACTCAGCTCTAACAACACCAAAAATAGTACAGCCAAAGGAAAATTAGTGTGGAGAACAAAACAGCTGTGGAATATTCATAGTTCCTGACTGGGTTACATTCTCAAATGTAACACCAATATTGGTTTTATTTTCCTCAGAAGGGTACCTCCACTATCTTGCTTTTACATCACCAACGTTGTTGTACTACAGATTTTGTGCTGTTTCTTTTCCAGCTTATTCTTTTTATTAGATATTACTATCACATTGCCTTTGGTTCCGTCAAGGAGAAAAAGATAGTCAAGACACCACATGGATTAAAACTATTATTCTTGTGATAGCAAAAAAAAAAATCAGTTTTGTCACCTGCTAATGAGCAGATATTTAAAAAGTAAAGACAGTTATGAAATCCACAGGTTTTTTAACTTCCTGTGTGTATGAGATTTAATAAAATTTTATGTTTAGGGACTTTATCATAGACTTTTCTGGTTCTAGCATTGGAAGAGAGCTGAGGTGGGGCAGGGAATGAAAGAAGCAAGTGTAAAGCTGTAAGGTGTTAGCTCCAATATTTGAATTAATGTTTTTCTTGGCATAAGCTGAAAGCCCTTCAGCAGCATTCAGCCTAGAAGGGTTGCTAAATAAAACACATCTCATTGAAAAATCTCAAGGGTAATGCACAAGCTCCAAACTGAGAAAGGCAGAAAGTTCTAGTGGGACAGATTTCCCAGGTTACTGGTATCATTTACTAGTCATTATTGTGATCCCTCCAAAACAATAAGCTTCCTTACTATCCTTTTGTTCATATTTGCTTTTTTTTAAAGAATAATCTCTACAGCATTGTTATCAGAAATTATCCTACATTTATGAGACAATTACTGTTAGACTGACTTATGTCTAACAGAATATTACAAATGTCACATCATTAAAGCTTTTAGAATCAATAGAGACAAGAGGAGGAAAAAAAAGATTCCAAACTGTGGATTTTCAGGTTTGTTTGTAGGACCTGTATCTGTTAAAGACCTAAAGATGTTGATTAATTAATTTAAGTGCCTAAGGGCAATACTAGTAAGCAAAGAAACCCAAAAATATATTTATTAAATACTCAAAATTCCTTATTGGAAGTATAATCCAGTAAATGTCAAGATGAAGTG
This sequence comes from Dasyornis broadbenti, assembly GCA_013397935.1. Taxonomy (NCBI): domain Eukaryota; kingdom Metazoa; phylum Chordata; class Aves; order Passeriformes; family Dasyornithidae; genus Dasyornis; species Dasyornis broadbenti. Next base: position 182,273 of record VZRN01002870.1, on the reverse strand, counting down.
AATCCTGTATTTAACTCCTTTTTACTTTCTGAAATGAATTGAATTTTGATTCTGTACAGAGTTATACTTCCTACTTAGTACATATTGCCATAACATTGCATGTGGATCAGAGCAATACATCTGTAGGGTTTACTGATTTGGAATCAAAATATTTCCTCCCATCAACAGGAAACTCAAGTCTCTGATTAAAAGTCTCCAGGAGGATGTTGGAAAGAGAAAGGCAAGGTCTGGGGTCTCCTTAGTGCTGAATATTCATAGAAAATGCCTTCAATTATGCAATTGGGTAAATGATATCTGGGAATTATATCTGAGATACATTATGTTTTAAACCAATGTCGATACAAAGACACTGGGTATATGCAAAATATTAAGAGTTCTCCATGAACAAGTTAAAAGCATGTAAGTGATCAGGTAAGAGAATTCCTGGGCATTAGAGAGACTTTTGGCCAAGCAGGAGGAATACCTCTTAGAATAAAGATTTTCATGCTATGCTAGATGTTCCTACTATCCTATTGTAGAAAGCAAGCAAGAAACCAAATTAGACTTTCTCTGGAGATTTCTGCCCCTTGTCTGAGAAGTAGCAACTGGTGGTGTGTGCAATATTAATTATCTGCAAATATGAAGCTAAAAAGGTTAATTTAAAGCCATTATCATTCTAATACTTCAAATACCACATTATTTCCCTGTCTGCAAATGGGTATTCTAATATTTCAGATACTACAGATTTCTTCCCCATATGCCAGTGAGCCCTGCAGGTGCTTCAACACAGAGCAAAGCCTGCAGGTCAGACTATTAAGAACAAAAATCCTCAGTTGATTTCACTGGCACTGTCAGGATTGTCTTATCTCAGTAATTAATGTCGTTAATGGCAAGAGTCTATGCCTGTAATGCACCTCTGTGGGAGATGCTGCTGTTGTATTCATGGGGGTTTTTTGGTTCGCACTTCAATGACCATAACCTCAGAGTAGAAAAGAGACTCTGCAGCTACAGTTTATTCATTACCTACCTCTGATAAAATGGGAGTATTTACAACTCCAAGAATGTGAGGTAAACTGTGAAGGAGTTGCTGCTGTTTGCTGTTGCTTAGGGTGAGGGAACATGCAGTGCATGACATGAGTGATACCACACCAGGGTGAAAGTTTCTGTGCTTGAGTACAAAGATCTCTGTCTTGATTTGGATCAAACATCCAAAAATAAAAACTGTAAGAATTGGTAGTGAAATCTAGCCCCAAGCTTAACTGAGCAATACTTACCAAGGGATGTCAAAAGAGTCCAGCTCACATTTGTTGTGGAGCAGAAAGGCCTTGCAAAGGGAAGGCCTTGTTGCCCTTGTAAAATCCTTGCTCACTTCTGCTACTTCGGCTAACCAGAGAGCATTCTGGGAATGACTCAGCTAAACTAGAGGTGAAAAACAAGTTACATAACTGGAAAACAATTGTTAGAACCAATAAGTGCTCACACTGTGAGGTTGGTGATTGGTTTTACCTGAAGCATGTTCCTATCATGGTTTATGGTGCTTAGTTAAACACATTTGTTGTGCCTCACAAGTACGTAAACTCATAACAAAGTAACAGTTTAAGAACCCCGGATTTTTACAATAAAATGTCTTCGCTTATCACCATCTTGTGGAGTCCATGCCATTAATCACTGCACACATTTAAGAGGTTTACACATAAGCACTGAAGACAACAAACACTTTATTCTAGACTGATACTAGAGCCAGTATAAATGCTGCAGGTGTGGGGTCCATAACACAGGAACTCACTCTCTAGACATCAGAGAATTTATTTCTCCTTTCCAACTTTTCTCTCAGCACTAATTTCTAACCCAGTTTCTCTTCAGTTCTTTCCCAGTACTGACCTAAGTCACTAGAGAATAAACATTCAAAATCCCCTATATTCTAATGAAAGAGAAGTTGTCTTACATTGCTGTGAGGACACCTTCGGCCTCCTGCCAGGAAGCTTGATGGCCTCTGTTTTCAGAGATCAAACTCAAACAGGACACATGAGTTTCTGCATGTTTGCTCCTCCTCCTTCTGTATGGTAATGAAAACTGGTAGACAGATATAATGCTCGGGTTGACTTCCTTTTATTCAGTTCAGTTAATTAAACTGTGATATTTTGCAAATGCCTATCACTTTCATGTCAGAGGAAGAAATTTTGCAAAGTATCTTCATTACTCACAGCTTCAAGAAACAATTATTAAAAATCTTGGCTATTTAGGACCCTGAGTCCTGCTAACAAGGAACATGTTTCGAGCTTCTAAGTCATGTACCTATTTTGGAAAAGCTAGCCTAAATGTAAAGTCACAATCTGTGGCCATTAAAAGACAGGAAAGCTCATAGGGTATCCTAAGTGCAAGTGCAAGTCTCCCCCACGGTAAGGACATGCACTTCTCCCATGCCAACTGGCACGATAGAGACTCAGCATCCAACCAAATCCTATTTGGCCCCTATACAGATCCTCCTTCTTCCGTCAGACCTCGAGCAGCTCTCCACGATGACAGGCAGCGCCCCAGCAGGACTGATTAAAGGCACAAAGCTCATTTATAAAAATTGTGAGAGTAAATTTACAGACAGAAAATTGCAGAAAGGCATTTCTCCTCTCTGAACGGAACTGTGCTGTGTTTACTAAAAATATTCAGAGCAGGCCTCTTCCCCAGTAGACGCAGAGGCACAGCTCCACTGGAGTTAATGGAGCTGGACTGATTGACACCAGTGGAGAAGCCAGCTCAGGATTTGGCTGTTTTAATACTAAATAGATTTCATTCAGACACTAATTTCAGCACTCTGCACCCTCCCTCAGGCACTCATTTGATATCCTGCATGGCTAATTTGTACTCAACATAAAATATGCATGCTGTTGTCTCCAGAACCAAAATATTCAGCCTACCCGTGCATGCCAAAGTCAGTTTCCCCTGTACACTTCAGAGTCATAGGAATGTGCTGGAACAGGCATACCTGTGCATTTGGGAATGCACCTGAAAAATTAGAAAAACATTTTCAACTGCTTACTGAGTCTCTGATTGCAGGCCCTGATGTGTTTACTCCCCATGCAATTGCACAGCAATTAAAAGATCCATTTGCACACCTACAAATTCTGAATTTTAGCACATTCTTATTTCAAGGAGAGCCCAAATCCCACTGCAGCAGGGCAAGAAAACTTCTTGCCTAAGGTATTTTTTTTTCTAAAATGAGGAATAAGCACTCAGGAAGGGCAAAAAAAGGCCTGTGCCTGGAAGGAAAGTCTGTAAAGGTGGAAAAGAACATGGAAAAAACCTCTGCCAGCTCCCACTCAGGAACAGCAGTGGAGCCAAAGAAACACTGCAGTTTCAAACTGCATTCTGCACCTGACAGACTCAGAGGTCCAGATGCTAATTGGACATGCGGCTCACAATTAAATGAAGAGCAGCACCAGCAATCTCATCTGTGCAAAGGAGCACAAGAAAATGCTCTTTACCTTACAGATGGAGCTATCACCTGGTTAGGGGCAGATTCAACTCTTTTGGTCTTTGCAAAGCACTTTGTACAATCCCACCTCATAATGTGAAGTGTTTTTATTACCAAGGGAAAAAAAAATTGGCATACGCTGAGATATACTCGTGGATTTTAAACTGTATAACACAGATATTTGTCCTGATATATGATAACCAGGCTAGAAAAATTGTATCAAACCACTGCTATGGACTTAAACTTGGCAAAGACTTGCACTGTGAGGTACCAGAAGATCTCAGCAGGTCAATAATATTAATATTAATATTAANAATGGAGTGGTATATATTAATATTAATATTAATATTAATATTAATATATACCACTCCATTTTCAAGCCATAGTCTACATAATTTTCACTGTTAAGCAGGCTGGCAGAAAGACCCCTCCAGTCTTGTCAGTGTGATCTATATTTTTTTTAAAACAAATATTCTATGACTAATTTCTCTCTCCTGAAATTGCATTATGATGAAACCTGTGCTTTAATTCCTCTGCAGTTATAACTCTGGCTACAGCCTCGAGTTTAAAATATTCTTTGCCAACTATCACAGGCTCTACTGAGCATAGATCTTCCACCAGCAAAGATTTCATGTGAAGCTGAATTTTAAGTACTAGAAGTAGATTTGCTTTGCAACTGGAAGTCTTACTAGGCATTCAACAACTGTTCACACACAATCTGGAACATAAAAATTGAGCTGATTAAACCAACATCTTGACAGAGAAAGAAAGAGCATGGACCCATTACCATAAACCATTTTTTTTTCCAGAGAGAACTCAGAGAGAGCAAGTAAAGACAAGGTATCACCTACAAGCTAAAACCAAAAGAAATAGGTTGGATTTACATTTGGTTAAAAACTGTGCAGGCTAACAAGGCACCACCTCTGTACAAACAGAGCCTGCTCTGGGTCTGGCAGAAGAAAAAAACATTTCAATTATTCAAAAAAAATTTAAAAATCAACCCTAGACTTTTCATGTTAGGTAACATTTCCTACAATACCTACCGGATTTTTCCTAATGCAGCACATTTTTTCTTTTCAAAAGCAAAATATTTTGCAACAAATCTGGCAGACTTTGATGTAGTAAAGGACTTCACTAACAAAAAAAACAACTAAAATCGTTCTGCTTTTGTGAGCCTATATAGTTTCTGATGTAGACCTCAAACCTCTTGGTTTGGTTGAAAAAATGAACAGTGATAAAGTTTTATTTGCACATGAGAAATGTGGATGATAAGGCTGACCCACTTTATTGAGCTTCACAGATAAAAACATTATGTTGAACAATAGATCTGGTCTCTACATAACCATGGAACCATGAAGCCAAAAAAGTTAAACCCTGCTCAAAAGAAAGAAGGTAGGCCCAGATTTACAAACCAGAAGTTAAGGGTTGCCATAGGCAGTTTTAACAGCACAGACATGGAGTGAAATTAGAAGGGTAAAACAGAAAAGTAGGCCTGTATAATGTCTTCTTTTACAGAGATAGGTACTACAGTTTAAAAAAAAAAAAAAAAAATCAACCCAAATGGAATGATTTCCAGAGAAATCAGATATGCCAAAACAGCACAGATCTTGTGCCTGAGTGAGGAGTGCACTGCAAAACCCTTAATATGACAGTAATACACATATTTTTCAATCACACTACAAAGTCTCAGGAATATTTCCATGAAATGGGATGTCCCAAGGACATAAACAGATTTACCTCCATGTTTATAGAACACCTCAATTGTCTAGTCTTACTTACATTTTACTTTCTCTGTAAAATGCATGTTCATTTGTTTCTTAAACTAACTCTCACTTTGATGCCTAAAGAAAACAGAATAAACAAGCCAAAGAAACATCTGTGAAAACTAAAGTACAGTAAAAATAAGGCAGCTATTTTGAGGCATGGTCTCAGTATACAACCCTTCTGGCAAGATTGATTTTCTCAGCAGCTTTCCTTTAATATAAATAAATGTCCAGCAGCACTGCCAGAAGATGAAAAATTCAGGCTGTTTTAGTTGGTGGGATGGGAATAATGCACTGCAAGGAAAAGAAGCCTTCTGCAAGAACTTCCCAAATTCCCAATGGTTGGTTTGTAGTAACATAAGGCATCTTGTTTGCCTGTGGACATTATGTAAGCCAGTGATTTTTGCTGCTTTTTAAATAAGTTCTAGAGAAGATGTCATTCTTATTTGAAAAAGTTATACTCTTTGCCCACAACTGAAATTATGTATTTTCATAAAAATTAAAAAAAAAAATCCATAATGTACACTAAAGTGATCAGATGAGGGAATAAACAGCTTTCCCTGGAATACCCTAGGAAGAACTGAAATACTTCTCATTTTGCTCCATAAACGCTTTACGACCAGCTTTGCATCAGCAAAACAATCAAACACCATTTCCACCATCCCAGACCTCAGCTGAGAGTAGATGGGGAGCAATGCCAAATCAATGGGAATTCAAAAGTGGCCAAGAGACCTCAGAGCTGAACCATGGTTCATTGTGGAATCTGACCCGAAGCAATAAAAACCTGCCAGTGTTTTGGATTTTGATATAGGCAGACAGAGAAACCCACCATGCATAACTGATATCTCTGTCTGGCTTCTAAGACTGAGCTCATGCTTTTCATGTATTAAAAATAACTGTGTTTCAGCACTGGCTGTTTTGGTGACCTCCATGAGACTTTTAATCAAATCTTGCATATAGCTGGAGCTTCAGAGATTATTTGATTTCTTCTCAAGAAGGAGCAAGACAGCTCTTGTTTCAATTAATATTTCAATCTCACAGAACGCTGCATAATCAAAAAAATGAAAGAGGTCCCCGCAATTTCAAAACTTGAACTCAGTAATTAAAATAAAGATTAAAAAATATAATGGAATCCTTATGTGGCCACAGCAGTATAAATACACCTCAAAATACCACATCAACCCCTTCTCTTTTATTATTAAATAAAGTATCTTGCAGCCTCATAAAATGCCAGTCAATGCAGACATATTTTGGGCATCACTCCATAGAGCATTCATTCCTTTGCTGTTCCTCTTCTCTTGAGCTTGTCTTTTTGAGACACTAGAGGTCAGTCTCACAAAGAAAACTAACCACTGCTCAGCTTTAAATCTGTGAGGAATTGTGGGACTTGGAATTTATTGTCTTCGAAAGCGGCACTGGAGATGCAGCGGTCACGGAGTCATGGAATATTATGAGCTGGAAGGAACCCACAAAGACAGGAGAAGCTGAGGTTGCTGGACTTGTTCAGCTTGAAGAGTTGGGTTTGGAGGAAGGACCATCTCTGAAAGCTACAGAAAGCACAGAGCCAAGCCCTTCACAGCACTGTGAGGGGATGAGGGGCAATAGGCATAAATGGAAACAGAAAGGGATACACCTGGACATAAGGGAAAACTTTATTGCCTTGGGATAGTCAAGCAGTGGCAGAGGTTGCCCAGGAAAATGCACCTTCCACCACTGGACGTTTTGAAGGTCCAAATGGATAATTGTCTGAGTAGCCTGACTTCTCTGACCAGCTGACCTTGCTTTTAGCTGGAGTTTAGCTCAGGAGTAAAGAACTCCTGAGGTCCCTTTTATCCTGAGTGGCTTTCAGTCTTTTCATTTCAGGACATGCTGTTTAAAAAGTCTGTGAAGGATGTTCCCTCCTTTAATCTTAAAGCTTAGCTATGAAATAACATAGAACTTGCCAAATAAGGGGAGCAAAAATTAGATCTGTTTCAGTCCTTGCTTTATCATTACTCTGTAATACAATCACTCCCTCTATTTCACATTGAAAGGGTTTGCACAAAGGCAAAACTTTCTGAGATAGCACTGATCTGTCCTTCTCATCCCAGAGAACAACCACAAATATTTTAAGGTGACAGAAGTCACATCACCTCAACATGCAACAGTAGTTCAAGTGTCCACAGCAGCACTACAGGAGACATCAGGACAGGAGGTGAGGCAATGCAATAAAACCATTCGAAAAACCAATCAGCACAATATTATGGCGACTACCAGAAGAGAATTGCCCTGACTCAAGGTGAGAAATCTCTGTTGTGACAAAGTCAGTCATTAAGGTGTCAGAAAGTTAAATGAAGGGCAAGGGTAAGCCCTGCTAAACCCTGGGATCCTCAAAACCTCCTGCCACCTACTAAACAGGCTCACTTAAGTTTTTTTGCTCAGTCAGTGGAGTCACTGCCAGGGCCATTTCCTTTGTTTGCTTATTTGCTTATTTTGCTGAACGGCTTTTCATCACCAGCCATTCCCTTCTCCCTCCTTCTCCAACCATTTCTCTTTTCCATGGCTGTTTTCATGCTCAATTAGCTCTCCTTTCTCCATCTTTTCTCCCTTAGCAGGCATCACTGCACTTCTACAGCCCTAACCACTCCCAAATCTGTCACCTCCAGCCCTTCCAAAGCTAATGACCAGCAGGGACCACAGGAAGCTGCAGGTGACATCCCACATTACCTGTGAGCTGGAGAGACAGGATTTGCTGTGTTTGACAGGTCTGCTGACAGCAAAGTGACAGAGCACATCCTCCAGAGAGCCACCAGAGCAGCTCCATGGCAGTAACTGCATCCTAGGGTAAGGTCTGCATTTTTAGTTTCATGGCTCAATGAAAATAAAGGTGGAAGAGAGACAAAAATAGGGATAAGGCTAAACGGAACTATTTTCAGGAGCTGCATGCATCTAAATTAGGACATGAGAGAAAGGATGGAGAATGGGTGAATATTTTATCCTCAAATAGCAATAGAGAACATCATTGCAACTTCTAGCTAAAAGTAATGAAATGCATAATGTGTTACTATCCTCCATTCTTCAGTGGGTAAAAAAAAAAACACAAATCTGCTGCAGACACAGTAGCATATATCAGCTAAAGAATTACCAGTTGTTTTATAAGGAAACTGTATTTTTAGAAAGGCAGAAAATCTTTAGGCTTGTTGGGTTTTTTTTTTTTTTTTCTCTTTTTTTAGTGCCTTCTTCTCTCATTTTACAAAAGCTTATTGTTTAAACTAGGCATTCGGGATCTGTACTGGGGATCAGAGACATGAAAGCACAGCTTCAGAGAGGCTGAAGTTCCTGAAATCCTCTGCCAAGCTGGATCTTACTGAACCTGTCTGTCACAAGGGACAAAACCAGCGTAACTCTGTCTCAGTAAAATATTGCCTCCATAATCAGTTCTAGCACACACAGTAGGATCATCTAAGAAAGAAGGCTAAGAAACAGCTGTGGAAGTAGAGGGAAAGGAAGACAGAGAGGAAAGAGCTACAAATGACACTTCCTCCCTGCCTGCATAATTTAAACCGTGTATTTATGAAACACAGTGAAGGTCTAATTATGTTAGCTTGCAATGAACACTTAAGTGCAATTAGCCACAGTTTCAAGCTGGAGGGAACAATTATTTTTATTACTGCTAATTAATGTACAGGATGCGGTGTAGGATTTTTTTTTCCCCCTAATTATAACAAAGCAGCCTCAGCCGCTTCATTGCTTTCCTCTTTTAATATGGCAGATTTCAGATCTGCCTTCTCTGCTGCTCATCACAGTCTCATCCCAGTTATTCTTCTGCTTTCATTAGTTCTTTGGAATTTTCAATCTATGTAACTTCTGTCCATCTCACAAATGCAGCAAAACATTAAAGTATTTAAGCATTTTCTTAACATAGATGTGTAGTCCCACTAACTTCAATGGGTGCCTTGTAACTGGATCACAAGGAAATTTATTTCAGCAGATATTTTCCTGAAAATTATATTTTTAATTTTTCTTTTCCTTTTCTTTTCCTTTTCTTTTCCTTTTTTTTTTTTTTTTTTTTTTTTTTTTCCCCTTTAGGCACATAAAAAAGGGGGGGGAAAAAACCACAATTTTTTTTTAATTTTTTTTTTTTGTCCTTTTCCACCTTCAGGCACATAAAAAAGGGGGGGAAAAAACCTACCATTTTTTTTAAATTTTCTTATTTTCAAATTATTCCTCACTGAATTGATTATCAGCTCTTCCTTCTGCTGTCTTCTCTTGAAAATCAAGAACTGAGACTATGGAGTCTGGTCCAGCTTTACAGCTTTGATGCCTTCTTGGTAACATTCCAAAACAATCTGCTATATGATCATCCTGCTGGATGCTATTACCTCCTTATCCCTCTTTGTCTTTGGGGTTGAGTAGGACTGTTTCTAATTCTTGGGAAAATTGATATGAATTTGGCTACCACATAATTCCCTACAGCTGTATTATTATAACAGAAAATTATAGGCTTTTACCAAACCTAGCACATTCTGAACACTCAGAATGCAGGCAGCTCTACTCAGCACATTTCAGCTTGGCAATCCTTTCAAAGGACAAAATTTGCATTTAAAATTGGCCTTTCCTGATTTGTGGCATAATGATAGGCCACAATGGGGGAAAGCTTGCACTCCTCTTGTATTTCATCTAGACTGGATAAAGAAAAAGATTACATTGTCCAGAGAGTATTTGTGAGAAACACTAAAAATCCACTGGAACAGCCATAACTCAGACATCGGCTTGGTACTATTGCAAGGCAAAAGAAGTGCAGGATTTTTTAAAATATATGCCACATTCTTGTACGTTACCCTGCCGTTCAGTTCAATTAATGAAACAACACCAAAAAATGGGAAGCACATAAACCTGAATTTCTCAATAATTAGACTCTAATAATAAGAGGGTGGAGGGAATTACCTTTCCTTACACATTCATCTGAAATACCTGGTACAGCCCCATTACTGTTGGATACGGACTCCAGGACAAAGGGACCACAAGGTCAATCCATCCCGGCCATTCTCAATGTCTCCTCCCAGTCACTGCCACGTCCTCTTCTGCTGCAGCTCCCAGGAGACATCAGGGTCAGAGAAAAAGCATTCCTCACAGATGGTTCAGTTCACTCAGTCCAAGTACAACTTACAGACCTACCTAAGGAGTGTATTTATTTTCACAGAGTAGGACCCACCACTTTACAGCCATCAGGACATTCAGGATGGATAAATATTGAGAGGACCAAACCCATTTCAAGGAAAGAAGCCTTTTCAGAAAATTCTTTTTGCCATGGATAATTCAGAAACCAGAATCTGTGTATTAGGGTCACCAAATCAATTCACCAAACAAAAGAAAATTAAATTATAAGCCATGTTGCTCTAAGTCCTGGAGTGCTATGCAGCCCTCCTTGCCCTCATTGCATTACCTCCATGCACAAAACACAAGAAAGACACTTTATACTTTGGCTGTCGGCCTCAGTGTTCCTGTGCTGAAATACAAAACCATGTATTCACCACTCACATCCTGAAGGGAGGAAGCATCTTCCCCTATTTTGCCACTTCATGCTGCTGGGGGAAGCCACCAGCAATTCCTCCAAGAAAGTATTTCTGCATAGGTACTGTAGTACTTCTACATAGGCACTTCATACTGCAAGGTATAAGGAATTCCCCCAGGATCTTGTTCCTGGCTTCTGCAGTCACAAGATACAGTTGTTTGTGTTTATTGGTATGGCTTGACAGTTTTTGAAAGCTTTTCTGAAATGATCAGAACTTCCTTCTCACACCCAGTAAGTGTGTGACTGGGAATTAGGCACCATGAAGTTTGAGGACTGTATTTTCACAGAGGACATTGTTTGCTGTTGAACAAATGCCCCATTTTGGCATCCCCACACTGTGCCTTTATACCCTCATCTGTTTTAATTAGACTGTAAAATCCTGTTGAAAGCTTAGCTCTAAATGAATCACACTTTCCAGGGTAAATTGGGTTGAAAGATTCCCAGTTGCCAGTAGGAAGGCTGGAAGTTGAGCACCAGTGATGGGAGTGACTCTGACGCAGTTCTGTGGGTCAAGTTCTGTGGCAAGTTCTCCCAGATAATTTTGAGCCTCACTCAGATTTTAAGCTTTCCTATTCCCCACCAGCTTTTGCAGATAATTATAAGGCCTAGTTATAGCCACAACATTTTTTACACTGCTAATCCATAAGACACTAAAAAGGAGGAATAAAATATTGAATTTTTTAAAAAGTGTTTAACACAAAGAACCAAGTATATAGTTAATTTTAAAAGGTCCTTCTAAGTTCCCCTGATAATACGTGACTGAAATTTAACAACAAAAAAAATTTTAGTCTTTATTAAGGAAATGTCCCTTGCCCTTCACCACAGGATTAGTAAAAATCATCCATCTCCTTAGGATCTTACAGCTCTCTCGGATACAAAGACCTTTTAACTTGCCAGGGCAGTGAAACATCTAAACCTTTTTCCTAGCAAATGCCCAAAATAATTCTATTCTGTAGGTTATGAAAGCCTAACAGTCTCTCCTGATTTCATCTGGTCACAATTTTAAAGTGTCTGAAACCTTAACAAATAAGCCTCCTCTGATTCCCACACACAAGTGGTAAAGAAAGAAGACAATAAGATCAAGGTTTAAGTGTGTGTCAATAGAAGGCATCCAATTATTTTTGAAACAACTGTTGCTCTTCTTGATGAGGATTTGTGGCAGTGCCCTTCCTCTGAAGAGTTACACAGGACAGCAAAAGGAATCCAAATCTTGTTGCTCTGGGATAATCATGGCATCATAATGGTGGAAAGGGATTGTTTAAGGGAGGTAACTCATTTTAGAGTATTCATCTCTTTAAATTACCTTAAACCAAGACACAGAACCATTCCTTAGGCTCGCCTCCTCCAGATTCATTATCTGCTCCCCAGGAAGACAGAACACATCTCACACAACCACACTTTATTGGCCTTTCACACCCTCCAAGGTCAGCAACGTCTTCTCCAAGGTCTAGGGCAGAATCATACAGCTCAATTAAGGAAAAAAACTCCAAATGAATCCAAGATACTGAAAATATTCATTTCCATTTATCTGTTGATAAATATGGTAATGTTAAAGAGCCATAGCATACAAATATTTTATTTCAGCCATAATTAGAACTGAAAGTTACAGTGATTCTTTTGTTTCCAGGGACCAGGGGTTGGGCTACAGACCAAGTTGTCCTACCATCAGCTCCATTTTCACCTTACTGGAATGATGCTTTCAGAGGCTAAAAAGCTAAATTTACTTCTAAATCAAAAGACCCCTGCTAAATTACAACAGCAAGGAATGCAGCACAAAAACCTCAATGAATTGGACTTGGCTCGAGTCACAGAGCTGACAGCCTCTGTGTCTCAAGTCACCTTTCAGCAGATCAGCAAACAGGCAATGGCAGAGCTCAGCAGCATCCCAGCTCTCCTGTGCCAGATGGTAAGGAGCACCAAGAGGGAAATGAGGCTGTGAAAACCTGCCAGGCTAGCCTTAGGTATAAGAAATTCAACTCAGCCTCATGTGCTTGGCAGCAAGGATGTCTTGTTACTCAAAAAATCAGAAACAGGTGCTTGCTCCTGGTCATCTCCTCTCCACTTGCATGATCACCAGCTGATTATCTCCTCCCTATCTCAGGAGCAGACAAACTCATCCTGCTTCTTACAGAGTGATTTTAAATCCTACTGAATAAAGCATTAAATCTGATTTATCCTTACCATGTAACTGTCAGAGGGCTGCCCCATGTGATGGTAAGCCAGGAGCTGGCAGTGGCCACTTTTGCTGATTGATGAAGAAAGTCCTGAGAAAAATTTTCTCTTCAAACTATGATCCTTGCAGGTGTTATCAGCTAAGAGAAGGATGTTAGTTAATTGTTGCAAATTGCAGCCAAAGTCAGTCTGTACTGATACACTGCACTTGAATCCAGTTGGCCTAGCCAGACTGCCCAGTTCTGGCTCCAGGCTCTTCAGGATGGATCTGCACACTCTGGAGAGAGAAGCCTAGGGTCAGCACTGGTGTAGAGCAGCATTGCCCTCAAGACAGCAGAAGCAGCCACGTTGAACCTTCCAGCTAATGAGTAACTTTCACCTCAATACTGCAGTTTTCCAAGGCTGGACAAGTCTTCTCCACCACCTGCACTGATCCACATCAGCGTTCAGTGCAACAGACACACCTTTGCCTCTTTGGGTTTTCAGACTGACCCCAGAATGGATGGGAAGAGTGTCACAGTACTAAACTTAGCTTAGGCTGGGGCCACTTCTGCTCAGCTCTTCCACTGCCCTTTACATGTGAATGGCAAATACAATGTGCACCTGCCCCCGGAAACTGTTTTGCCACTCAGCACCACAGAGGGATTGGAGATTGTTGCCATTCCTGTCAATGCTGAGGTGAATCTTGTGAGTTTGCCCACCTCTGATTTCAGAAAATGCCAAGGTATCAGCCCTTCAGATTGCTTATAATAACTCACTGGACTCTGCATGCAGTGGGGGCAGTGGCACAAAATGCTCTGCTGGCAGGACTCTGGAGACAGCAATCTCTGATGGAAAGGGAGACTATAAAGAGCACAAGCATAAAAACTAAACTTCCTTCAGGCCAGCTTCAGAAGAGGCCCTTTGCTTCTCATCTCTAAAAGGAGAGATTAATTTCACTTCTGATTGAAGACTGATGTTATGCTTTAGCAGCCAGTGATCTCTAAGCAAAATAAAAACTGATTAGAAATCAAGAGCTGGGGACTGGCTTGAAGTTAATGAAATCAATTTATCATAGATCCTGTTACAAGTAAAAATAACAGAGTGTGTCTCATGAAAGTCTGGGATAATGATTGCTCTGGCCCCAGTCAGAGCTTCTAGAAAGAACAGCAAAATTAGTGGTCAAGGAAATGAAACGTACACAGTGATTTATATGCAGCCCTGGGTAATATCAGTGAAATTAGTGAAATTAGCTCCAGATATTATTTCTGCTCCTTAGGTAAATTATTTGAAACAAATGTCAGGCAAAACCTAATTTTTATATTAACTGAAAGAGGCCTGAGTGAGAATGCATTTCCAGGGATGTAAACTGGGGGAAAAAAGAAAACCAAAAAGAATTGCAAAGAGAGAGCAATGTATTATGATGAAAAGGTAAGGGAAAAGGTCTAAAGAACATAACCGTTTTCATCATTAAGGATTTGTTAGAGAATGAACTAGATCATTCACTCAATAGGTTAAAGTGCCTGAAGGAAACAGATTAATAATGAAGGGGAAAAAAAAATCAGAAAAAATAAAATAGAAATATTGTATTTATAAAAATGATAAAAACCTAAGGGCCTCTAAGTCAGACAAGTGGCTTGCAAGTGCCGTAGAAAAAGTGGCTCTGCTCTTTTCACTTCCAGGTGGAAGGAGTTGTGAGCAGAGTGTGATCAGTGAATGCAGGGTAGTAGAGTGAAACCAGAGTGGGAAGCATCAGCTGAGTTTACTCCCTTTTTCCCATCCCAACAATTTTTTCTTTGTCTTTATCTGTGGAAGGCAGTGAGCCTTCAAGTCAACCTCCTGCACTCCCCTGGAGGAGTCAGAGCTAGGCAGCTCACCTTCAAGTTCAGGGTGAGAAACTGGAGTCATTCCGACAGGCCTTGCTTCTCTCATGCTAATAGCCCCTTCCCTGTTGGCTAATCGGTTTCCACCCCACCCTCTACCTTCCCCATATAAACCCCTGCCCTGACCCCAACACCTCAGGCTCGTCTCATCCCTGGCCTCCCCTTCGCAGGGTGCTGGGCAATAAAGACTACCTCTGTGGAACTGCCATACGAGCCGCCTCTCTCTCTCTGTCCCTGAGTTTGCCTTGGGTGATTTCACAAAAGAGCTGATCACTTGTAGCGGAGGTGTCACTACGCTTGCTGAAATCAGTGTCGCTCCAGGAGGCTTTTGTCAGCACCCTTAGAGAGGCTGTTCCCCGCAGGATGCTCTGTCTAGGAAGGTCGTGGCACCCCGGCGCTGCCAGCGCCGAACCTCCCCCCACCGCGACATTTATCCTCATCTAGACACTCTTCCAAACAATCATCCTCCACAAATATGAGGACTGTGCAAATACTCGTAGCACTTTAACATCCATTGTCACTACTTTTATTGGGGAAGGTAAAAGGGGGGTCAAACTCAGATTAATAAACAAATAAATAAATAAATCACTGCCATAAGAGAAGCATCCAGCACTGTGGTCCAAGGTTCCTGGTGACACTTACACAGCTCTAGCCCAATCCTAATTCTGCTGCAATAGTGTCTGGCACCAGCAATCAATTTTCTGCCCTTTGTTCTCTCACTACCTATTCCTGCATCTTCCCTTTCCTTACTTGTGGGCCTAGACTGTGCTTCCTGCACTGGGGCATCTTTTCTGAGGCACATCACTGATCACCGTTTACCACAGATAACCCACATTAATATTCCTCTCCCATGACCCCTTTGGAAAGAATTACTGATTTTGGTGGATCATCATTTTAAGAGTTTTGTGTTATCTAGCTTCTGTCTCCCACAACTGTATCATTGTCTTTGGAAGTGTCCCTTTCCATATCCCTCAGACTTCCCTTTCTGTCACATATCAGCCTTTTTTAAAGGCCCAAAACACTTTTAGCCCATATCTCATACTAAATAGCTTCTATATACCTATGTATCTATAAATACAGACGACATGTGAAAGAAACCACATTGCCACAAGTTTATTCCTACTTTGCCATGGGTCAAATAATCACTCCGGCACCATTTTCAGCACCGGGGATCTGATTTCCCAGTCAGAAAGACTTCAATTTAGCAGTGTAAGAGTATGGAATATACAGTCACTCCACAGAATTGCAACTTTGAGCTGCTTCCTGCAGATTGGGCAGAATTGCTAATATCCAATGTCATTTGCTGGAAGTGTGTGGCTACTCAAGCATGGCCCATCTGTAATTATAAACCTTGTCCTGTCAGGGAAAAGAGAAACATTTGATGCACACATCGTTATCCCCTCTGACAAAAATTACCCCCTATTCATCCATGAATGAAATGGGAATTTTTCTTCAGCTGATTGTGCCCAGTTCATAAGCCATAAAGTACCTCCTATCTCTCTATCAGTGAAAGCACATCCTTCAGGCCACACTCTATCTACCTGTAAAAACAGGCTCTGACTTGTACAGTGCTTCAGCTGAACTTCCAGTGCCAGTGGATAAGGGAGTAGATACCCAATAACTGCTTCTCCTCTCTCTGTCTAGAGAAAAGTCTTCAGCTCAGTCATATGATGGAAAACTAGATAGTGAAACACCACACACCTATTAAAATAGATAAAATTATCTGGATTACAGTAAATTCCCTTCTATTGGATGGAAGGTTATCTCCTAGAAAATTTTTATAACCATCCAGATTTTTATCAACATATCTAAGCACACAAGTTTCTTGTGCTATAGGATGAGAATTGCCACAAACATCCGGGCAGTGCTCATTTACCAAGACACTAGGAAAATATTCTCCATATCCATATCCACATCCCTAGGAGTGCTAATTGAAAATATTTACCAGTGGGAGATTTTTTGGACCCTTTTTCAAATGCCAAAAGTTTGTTTGATGCATCTCTAGGTAACCAATTCTTTGGGTCAAGAGTCTTTTAGGTGGAACTAGGATATCACCATAACTCACCATAATAGCAGCGCTCCACAGGAATAAGAGCCAAAAAAGATCAAAGTTTGGACTCTTCAGAGCAGACAGTTCTCAGCTTGTAACTCTAGATATGACTCATTACCAGAAAAGCTGAAATAAGGGCAATCATGCCCTCTCAGAGCATACCTTGTGCCCAGTGTCCAGTTTTGAGCCATCCGTAAGGAAGCAGCACAGACAACGCCCAAGCGTTCATAAAAACCTTCCCCCACAGGAGCACTTTGCCACCAGCAGCATGAGAAGCAAAGTGTTTCTGGGAAAATACAGAAGAATGGAGAGTTAAACCAAGAGGTTTTGGACAGACCACCAACTCCAAAGAAGCAGATGCTAAATACCTTGCATTTCAGATAAACAGGAAGAAAATAGTAACCAGTGTAAAGGAACCAGGGAAAGATTTTAAGACATCCCCACAGCCCTTATAATGGGCAGAGATGCTTACTCTGACATTTCAGGTTTTGATAGCATGAAAATTGTTTGCCACTGCACATCAAAACACACATTTTTGGATTTCTGCCCTTCTTCATGCCATTTGCAGAGTGTGGTTGAACCAACAGCTCTAACCAAGATCTGGATGCACACCCCCATGCTATCGCCTTTCAGAATTTTCCCTACTGGTCAGGAGATCCTCTGGCCCCACTCAAACTAATATAACATCCAGTGCTGCCAAAGGAAACTTCCACTTGTGCTCCCAACCCATCTCTGGCACAGATTAAAGCCTGAACAGCTGTTGAGCAGCTCTGAACATAAAAAGAGAATGAATTGGTTGAAAACTTCATGTTATTCACTCTTAGAAGACAAGCAAGGTTACAGCAGCACAGAGCAGGGCGCTGCACCATTCCTTGCGCACAGAATCCCAGGGCATCCACACCAGAGGCCGTTCTCATGAGAAACTGCAGTTCAGCGAAGAAGAGGGCCAGGAAGAGCAGCTCAACCAAACTTTATCCCCACCCCGCCCCCAGCAGATGAATAAATCTTCTATCATCTCTGCCTGTTACAACAACACAGCTCATATCTATTTTTTTTTCTTTGATATTAATTACAGAAATGAAAGGCCTATTGTGACGAGCTCTCACACTTCTGTACCTGCTGCATTTCTTTTTGAGATGCGCTGGTTCATTTGCTAATGCTAAAGGCTAACAAGGGTTCCTATGTAATAGATAAAGATGTTTTTCCTTTTGATAGAAAGATACCTCCAGTGGAGCATCATTATTAACTAAAGGCATTTGTGGTTGTGGGGCCTTTTTTATCAGTATAAAAATCCAAGTTGCAAAGATTGCATTTGGGATACTCAAGCCTCCCTCTTATGTCTTGACTAATTTCAACCAATAATAGTATAGTAAAATAGTATAATGGAATAATAAAAAGATAAGCGTATGTACTGTGAAATGAAGCAGAGAAATAGCTCAGAAAGGACTCGCCAGAATCTCATTTGACCTTCAAGATGGCTATAAAATACAGAATAAAAGGTGCATCTTTTCTGTATATCACATTTAACAGCTCATTTTAAAGATCTCCTATGAAATAGTGTGCCCTGTGACATAGGCAACAGACAGAATTACAAACAAATCAGCAAGTCCAAGTATTATCTAGACATCCAAAGCTGCCATTTCTTCATACCGGCAGACAGTCAAAAGCTGACAGTGTCAGGTTAAACAAAATCCAAATCCTGTCTACAGGCTACAAGTCCCTGTCATCCCCACTCTCCAGCTAGAAAGTGTGATTGTACTTTAACCTATTCATTTAAAGTTGTCCAGTTTTCCTCAGTTCAATTTTGTATCTAGTGATTATTTACTGTTATTTTTTGCCTGTTGCTGTTTCATTTTTTAGTAAACTGTTATTTTTTTCACTTATATCTACTCATATTAGTTTCTCTTTATTGGTCGAAAGGGATTGGTAAGAACTAAGGGGAGGTGACTCATTTCAATGGTCCCCTTAAATTGCCTTTCTAAATACATGTAATATAACTGCTTTCAAAATATAACCACAAGCAATAAGCTGAGAGAAACTGTTCTAGGATCAAATAATTTTTCTTGACATCAGAAGTCCACACATGCAATCTCTCTACTCCAAACTCCTCCTTTTTTAGTTAGTTGACATTTTCATTTTGCTTCTGAATTATCTCTCCCTCCCCTTTTTCTTTCTTCCTTTTTTTTTTTACCCCACCCCTGCGTATCCTGGATCCCAATCCCTGCCAGCAGTACCATTCTGCATGTAGATATTCATCTCCCTCCTGTTTGCTATTTGTTAGCAGCACACAGAGCTGTGCCTTTTGACTCCTAGGTTTTGGTGGTTTTATTTTTTAAAGCCCTGTTTTGTGAAACACTAAGTCTAGAGTGAAAAGGATTCATCATAGTCATCATTATTCCACATTTATCTACAGTGAACTATCTTTCTCATCTATTATCCCTTAAATGATCTAAAGCCTCCTATCTGCTGTGTTCCTCTTCATTACCTGCTGTTCCTGTGTCATCCATTTCTTACCAGCTCTATCTTTGTTCTCTTTCTTTCATTCTCTGAGCCACATATCAATGCTGCTTGCCATGATCAAGAGGTTCACAACAATGAGCCACACAAATGATTTTCTAAGTGTGATGAGGATCGCAAAAGCAGATTTTATGCTGCACATTTGGGTACTGTTGTTGTTATTCAAACTGAGCCTTTCTCTGCAGTAATCACCCCAGCTGCCCCTGATCTTCCAAGTTTTTTCTCCAAAAGCACTCAGAAAACAACACTGCTAGACTATGAATAATGATAGAGACTTGACTTTCATACATCCCCACTATCATCTTTCACCTCCACATATACTGCTACACACACTTGACTTGGGGACTCTTTTTTATTTCACATGCTGAATATCACACATGCATTAGACTGATACACATTTCTCCACAGCCCTGACATCACCTATTAGCAGTGTCTGAATTACCCTTGTCACACATTTTTTAACCTTTTAGAAGATGCCTCTCTATGAATGCATAAACTGCGTTCTTAGACAGCATTCAGCAAAGTTATTGCTGGGGGAAGCAACTGAACTAATCAAGTTATGCTCTATGACCTTCTGCTATTTCACAGCAAGGACTGCATGCAGCTGATCAGTCATCAGGTAGCTACAGGTGGTTTTTAGACACCAAACAGAGCCAACCTGCCTCTCAACAACTCTGGAATATGAATTACTACCTTAGGGGTTGCTAATAGGATGAAAAGATTTCTGTGCTCCCTTTCTACTTTTCTGTACAGCTGTAGATTAAATATATGTGTGAAATACAGCCCAACCCACAGGAGGAAAAGAATCAAGAATGTGGTCTAGGAAAGCCTGCCCTAGACAAATTAAAAAGCATTTCACAACCTGCAATACTGGCTTCAGAGTCCATTGTTCCCATTCAGTCACTTACAAGAGACATAATTATTTTTAATACAGCAAACAGAGACCTATGCTGGCTGTTCACACTGCCAGGGAAAGATGCAGCCCAGATGGAATAATGGTATTATTCCATCTGCATTTACAGACCAGAAAGCTTGCCTTTTTTTACCTGCCTTTGTGCTTTTCATTCTCTAGTATATGACTTCTGAATCTTTCTGAAAACATAACATCAGCTACATGAAAAAAGTCTTAATGTCATATAAAAACTAAAATAATTGTGCTTGATGAATTTTTCCTGCCCACTGGGAATCTGTTCAGCTGACTAAAATGAAGAATTCTGGGCCCAGAGCTACCTAGCACCCAACCTTCCCACTGGTGTGATGAGTCACACCAGTTAAGGTTAGGGTTAGGGTTAGGGTTAGGGTTAGACCTAGGGTTAGGGTTAGGGTTGGGTTAGGGTTAGAGTTGGGGTCAGGTTTAAGTTTACGTTTAGGCTAAGTGTTACAATTGGATTAGGGTTAGAGTTACAATTAGGGGTAGCCCTAGGGTTAGGGTTAGAGTTAGGGCTAGGGTTAGGTCTACGGTTAGGGTCAGGCTTGGGTTAGGGTTACGGTTAGGGTTAGCGTTCGGATTGGATTAGGGTTAGATTTGGGTTAGGGTCAGGGTTAGGATTTGTTGGAGGTTGGGAATTTTTCCATCCTGTGGCTAGAGATACCTTAATGAGACCTTAACGATTGGGTACTTAAGAGATGACAACTGAGTACTTAAGGGACAAAGACGCACTTAAGAGACTAAAAACACAGCCAGGTGAGGCAAGAGAAGAAAAAGGTGGCTGGCCGTGGGCAGAGACACACTTGCTCCCGGGACTTGTTGGAGGAGACAGCTGCTGTTTCTTCTTTCCCTTCACTGCTGCCGCGGGACCTCAGCACTGCCTGGTTTTTTCTTCCTTGCTGGAGTCTCTGCTACCCTTTTGTTCGCCGGCTTGAGTGGACAAGCTCAGCTGCCCAGCTTGCTGCCCTGAGATTCCCTGCTGCAGCTCCGCTCGCCCTGCAGCCGCCTCGCCCTCAGCTCCGTCCGCCATCACCGAGGAGCTGAGCTCGCGCCACAGCGCCCCCTGCCGGCCGTGACCGTAACTGCACCAAAGGGGAGGGCGGTGTCTGGCAGCTCAGAGAAAGCTGCCGCCAGGTTTCTGGTTTGTTTGTTTGTTATTGCTGCTGTTATTGTTGCTTGTTTTCCTCGTTATAGATACGAGTAAAGAACTGTTATTCCTTTTCCCATATCTCTGCCTGAAAGCCTTTGATTTTGACCTTATAACAATTTGGAGGGAGAGGAGTCATATCCTCTATTCTAAGGCAGGTTTCCACCTTCCTTAGCAGACGCCTGTCTTCCAAACCAAGACAGGATTAGACCTAGGGTTAGGGTTAAGTTTAGGTTTAGACTTAGTGTTACAATTGGATTAGGGTTAGGGTTAGGGTTACGATTGGATTCAGTTAGGGTTAGAATTAGGGATAGCCCTAGGGTTAGGGTTAGGGCTAGGGTTAGGGTTAGGTTTAGGGTTAGGGCTAGGGTTAGGTCTAGGGCTAGGGTCAGGCTTGGGTTAGGGTTACGTTTAGGGTTAGGGTTACGATTGGATTAGGGTTAGTTTTAGAATTAGGGATAGCCCTAGGTTTAGGGTTAGGGTTAGTGTTACGGTTAGGGTTAGGGTTAGGATGATACACTGTCTTTTCACTAGTGTGAGTTGGGTTAAGGTTAGGGTGAAACTCTGTCTTTCCACTGGTGTGAGTAGGGTTAGGGTTAGGTTAGGGTTAGGTTAGGGTTAGGTTTCAGTTCGGGTGAAACCTTCACACTGGTGTGACCAGTCACCAGACAGTGTTGATTCAAAGGCCTTTTGATTTGGGATAAGACGTGGTGACTTCAGCACAATTTCATTGGAAGTCCTCTAGAACCTGTATGGAAATCTGCTTGCTCTCTGCTTTGGTTTTACTGGAACAGCATAAATTGCAGAAATGACACAGCCTAATATTCACTGCATACAAATGATAGGGATTGCTGAAATCAACTGGTTAATGGACTCTGCTTAGATCATTCTCACCTTACTGTTTGCAAGGGCAAAAACTGAGGACAAGCTCAGCTTGTTTGAAGAACAAGCTGAAATGACCTAGATAAATGGAAGGCAATGACATTTTGTTTCTCCTTTCAAAATTCATGGTACTATTAGTCAACGAATGGATGTGGGGTATTAAACCATACATTGTTCTATAAAATCCAAAACAGTACGAAAGACAGATTTATTCCTTAAAAGACCTGAGGATTTCTGAGTTGGAGCTGGCTTTTCTCACAGGGAAAAAATTGGATAGTTTTAGCTGGGCTGTTTTCTTAAGTACTAATAGTAAGCGAGAGGGATTAGCACATATGAGAGTAAATAAGATTGGAAAAGCTTCTCTGAGCATCTGTTGTTGTTCCACTTTTAAGGGTATAAGCACAGATTGCCATGAGTTTATCTTAAAGGACATTTTATCAGTTTAGTCTGTTTGTCCAGCTGGGCCTGAATTCAGCATGATTCCTTTAAGTCTAGCTGTAAAAATCCATTCAGAGAAAAACATTATTTGTATATAGCAAATCTCACACAGTTTCCCCAGCACTTTACTTAGCCTTCAAAATTTTCTATCTTTTAACTACGCTTCCATAACTGTCAGTAGACCTTAACGTTTCCTACTTGAAGAAACTTCTTACCATAAAGTCAGCACAAGAAACCTTTTATGGAAATCAAAACACAAAAATGTCTCTTGGTTTCTTCCTCTCCTCTTAGAAACTATAAGGATTTTTTTTGTTGTTTTTTTTTTTTTTACTTTGAGAGTGGTCAAACACAGGAACACTTGTCCAAGAGATCTTTTAGATTCTCCATATGTGTTGCTTCTTGAAACTCAACCAGATACAGCTCTGCATAAGCTGTTCTACCTGACCTTTCCAACCTGAACAATTCTGTGATTGTCAAATAAACAAGCACAGAGTCTTAAGCTTTTATCTTGGTGGATAAGCAGTGAACCAGGCAGATATTTGTCAGGCACATTCCAGTTTCTGTATCCCTCTTGCATCCCAAGTGCTCTACTATATCTCTATGAGGAACTATTTTAATATATACACCTGGCAACCCCAGATGAATCATAGTTTTGACTGCAAATGAAACTACAGTTTGTTTTTCAGCAAGGAAAAACTAAGCAAAGCTGGGTTTACTTTGATTTCTGATAAGACAGAGATTCCAAAAAAAAATATATTCACCTTAAGGAGTTGGATCTCTTGAATGTATAACAGCACAGCCCTGTGGGGAGGGAGGCTCTGAATCTGTAGATTTAACAGCATGAACTCTTCCTGTGCTCAGCTCACACAACTGCACATCAGAGGTAATAAATAAAGACTTGCTGACTTTAGTACCTTTTGTTCATCTAAGAATCCATAAAGAATATTTGGAGCAATATTTTATCTCAGCATTCACCTCTGACTAGACTTTCTTGGTTTACTACAGGAATACTTCTAAAGGCATTTTTTTTTTTTTCTGTTGGACAGCACGTTGTCAGTTGAGGGTTCTCTGAGGACAAACCTCAGTGCTCAAAGTTTCTGAGTAAAAATGACATTAAAAATTATCTGCCCCCAAGTTTTCAGCTATTTTCCTAGGCATTAACTAACCATATCATGTAAGCTTCCTCTAACTTAACAAGAAAGGAAAAGTTAGCACAATATGCAAGGAGTAATTTCAGCAAAGCACTAGAAATATGAGGAAAGAACTGGAGCATCTCCCACACAAGAAGAGGTTGAGAGAGCTGGGAGTGGTCAGCCTGGTGAAGAGGGAACCAGGCTCTTGTCAGTGGTGCTTAGTGACAGGACAAGACAAAAGGGGCACAAATTAAAAGAGGTGAAATTCCACCTAAAATCATGAATCAGTTTTTTCTTGTGAGTGATCAAGCAGTGGGGCATGTTGCCTAGGGATGCTGTGGAACCTCCATCCTCAGAGATACTGAAGGCAAAATAAAAAGAAAAAAATTCTGTATGACAACATATAATAACCAGATAACATAATAAAGACCAAACCCAGTTTCAGCTGCCTGTATACAAAAGAGTAATCCCGCTTGTAAAGTGTGATGGGAAGAAGGACAGAAAATCCTCACCTATCAGAAACTGTCCATGGTAATTCATCTCCTTACTTTAGTTTTATGTTTCACCTCTCCTCCTGTGGGATCAGTTCAAGGATGAGGCAACCTGACAGAGCTAAAACAGTGATTTTACTGAGTGTTTTTTCACTGTCTGCATCAATGTGTTGTCTGGAGAAGGCTGAGCTAAATGCCTGCAAATTAGATTGAGGGGGACAGGAGAAGCAATGTAGCATTTTATAGCCTGTAATTAACGAGTCACTCAGCTCGTAGACAAACATTTTGAATACTGATTGCAGCAGCCATCATTTTCACCAGCAATAGTGTGACAGCAGCAGGAGCTCTGCAATCCCCCAAAGCCTGAATTCACAGCCTTGCTGAGTCAACTTACAGCTGCTGGAGAGAGAAGAAAGGATATTGAGGGTTCACCTTAAGCATATTAATGGTTTAATAGGTCACCACGATTATTCCAAATGATTAAAGAAACCCGCATTAGAGATGCTCATTTTCCTTCATTGCCAGGCCAGATCTGAGGGGCCTGATTCAATGTGAAACAAGTATTTTGGCTGCTGGCAAGCAGTGCTCAGATCCATACAGAGCCTTTGTGGACTTTATCTTTTTCCCTATAATCAATGCTACTTCTGTTCTTAATTTACAGGCAGAACCTGACACGGGAAGGGAGTCTGATGTGGTTTAGAAGCAGGCTTGGTGTGAAGCAGGAGACAGGCACTTATTTATAATTTTTTAATACCACGGAGCTGTTTTCCTCCAGGGTAACATTTCACTGCTCACCCTCCTTCCTCCCTGTCACCTTTGAGGAAATCTCTGCTCGTAGTAATGTGACAAACATTTGGTTGTCACCACGGGGCTGTGCTGCACTAATTACATAATGACAAATTGTGCCATTAATATGTAATAGTTAGCACTCCCATACAGAAGCTGCATCGTCTCCACAAAGCTCTCCAGGGCCATTTCCCTGCAAGGTGAGAAATCTCATGTGCTTTACAGGAAGCTCAGCACAAATGTTCTTTAGCTGCTGTTTGAAAGACACCTTGTTTCACTTGTTTTTTAAAAAAAAAATCAGGTGTTGTGAGAAGACCATAGGCTTGTTATACAGACCACACCTTTTCAAAGCATCCTGTCATATCAGAGCCCTCTGATGAATGCAAGGTTGTAAACATTTCTCATGGCAATTAAAAATGATGTCTTACTCGCGTGGTTGACCATTTCCCTCTTATTTGAATTACTCAGTTCATTAGGTGGAATTACTGCTTATCTGCTCAGGCATGACACCCACTGAGGGATCAGCATGAAACACTGATGTCTGGGTGAAGTGTGACCTAAACCTAATACATCTTAAGGTGTATCTATCCTGTTGTTTTTCCACTTTTAATTAAAAATTGACTTTTCCAGTGATTTCACATTAGTAACAGATGAGGATGAAATTGCTTCTCGCACCTAGAAGACCTAATGCTGCAGCAGCATAGAGAAATGGGTTTGAATTAATCCTGTGCACGTGCCTGCTAACGGCCCTCCATAAAATGACAGCGAACAAGGTGACAGCATCAGCCACAGGGAGGCAAGAAGTGATGGTTAAATTAAACAAACAAAAGCTCAAGCAATTTAATTTCTAGAGAGGTGCTGCTGTATTTGAAACCCAAAGGAATACACATCCAAAACTAACGGTAGCAGCATTACCAGCTACCCTAATTTTAATCACAAGTCTCATGACACTTTGTGTCTTTCTTTGAGACCTATTATCAGCAAATCTCACTTTTCTTCTGTTTAAAAAAAAAAAAATACAGGTTTTTAAACCTTTTGTGGAGGAAAGAGTAAAAATTCAAATGAACCACTTGTTATGAGATAGCTTTTTGGGAAAAAGGAAAAAGAGCCATGACATATATATTGACTTTTAAGCTAGTCCTGCAATTTGGGAAAGCCTGAGGTTGGCAGTACCATGCTGATATTGAGGCAATCTGTTGGTTTCCTTTATTGCTCTTTTGGGAGAGGCAAGCAGACCAAGGTTTGATCTTGCATTGACCTAGTGAATAGATACTCTCATACTTTGTGCCCAGAAGCAACAATAATCTTGGAAAGGAAGAATTTTTGGAAGGCCAAAATTCCTCCTAAATTGGAAAGAATTGTCCTAATTTATAGTACTACTTCCCTCATCTGCCGTTAGTGGTACGTAATACAACTGCACAAATTCATTGCAGGAATATCACATTACACACGCACATTACCTACATTGCACAACCTGGCTATGAAAACCTCACGTCGGCACATTATCAGCTCTTTCAAAGTATTATGCAGCAGGGGGAATAAATAAAGAAAGAGTCCAACACCCAAGCTTCCAGAGTATCAGCTGTCTCTACCCTACCAGAAGCAGGCCAAATGCTGAAAAAAAAAAAAAACCAAAAAA
>VZRN01002870.1:124598-148644 GCA_013397935.1 Dasyornis broadbenti | reverse complement strand
ACTTGAAGATTTTTTTTTTAATTTTTTTTTTAGTGTTCTGTAGACTTCTATGGATTACCCCAAAAGCCTCCCAATAACTGAGCAGAAAATCTCTTTGGTCAGCATTTGTCTTTATGACGACTTCATCCCAAATGTTTACTGTGAAAAGGGCAGGCTAAAGAAGCTCTTCGTGGATACTGTCGTGGAGGCTATGCTCCATCATACAAAAAACAGTTATAAGGAATCAGAGTGGGGGAGAATGTTCAGCAGAATACAATGCTGCGCAAATGATTCTGTCTGCTTTTCTTGCATCACAGGTTCTTTGGAAATATCAGATATATGCAATGTATGTGTCTGAAAGAGAGAAATAGTAGTTTTGGAGTCAAGAAATCGCTCCCAAACTGATGGCCCAATAAGGTAAAATAATTGCTCGAACAGAATAAAACAACTAAGTAGGACACTAATGACTGTCTAATAGCTACAACCTTCTAGGTAAGTCTGTAAGTGGTTATACTGGTTTTTATGCTTATATTACAAAAAAATACAAATCTTTTAATACATAAGTAGACAAAGAAAAACAGAATTTTGTTCCCTTCTTTTACATACCCTTTTTCAGTAATGCATGACAAATTAGCCTACAGAGTATAAAAATCAGCTGTTTTCAGGAAGAAAGCTCTGCCTCTTGCCACACAATCAGCTTTTTCCAAAAGAAGACCATCTTCCATGTGCATGGAGATACAGCAAGGAGATGACATTTCACCTTTTGCCCTGCTCAGGCAGGATCAAGCCCTAAATCTGCTCAAAGGAAATAATTAAATGCCAGCTCCACTGATAAGCCTATTGCACTGTCAGGCAGCAGCTGGGAGAGTTAGCCTCAATCTGAAATCTCCTTTCGCTCTTTCATAGAGAGGTGACACAGGCAGGGAAGGCACCACAAACATTGGGACTGCAGAAGTGTCAGGTATGAAGGGACCATATTTTTGAGTCACAAAGGTTTGCAGTAAGCCCAACTGCAAATGCACAGTGCTCCATGGTGTCACATAAAATTCCTTCCCCTGCAGATATTTCAGGCTCCCTTGTTTTCTATTAGCAGTTCTTTTCTCCTGCATTCCTTTGCCAGTACAGATGAAGGTCAGAGGAGAGCAATTCAGCACAAGTTGACCAGAGGTTCAGAGCTGACCTCACTACACAGATGGAATCAAGGCATCAAACCTGAGGGACAGCATCCACTTTCCCCTTGCAACATGTGTCAGACCCCAAAAATCAAATCAGGTGGTGAGCTACTCCTTTCCAAACAGATTTTATTCGTCACGCAGTCTATTTCCAGCAGCCCTGTGTGTCACCTGTCAGGGAAAATGCAGATAAGTCTTCCCAAATTTCATATTCAAATGGATGGATATTTCCCAAGCAGGGAAGATATAAATGTAGTTTTGTGTTTGGGGCATTTCCCAGCCAAAATGCCATGGGTTTAACGTGATGCACAATCACATCAGGGGGCTAAAGGTAGCCAGGCTGCCAGGCAGCTTCCAAGGTGTAAGTGTCCATATAAATCTGTGCACTTGCCATCTAAACTTCACACAGCAGCAGCCTAGCAAGGATGGCAGGCAAGTGAATCCCTCAGTCCCTCACCTCTTCTTCCCTGCTCCTAGCAGCTCTTTGGTCTGCCACTGCCTGTAACTCCTTTTAACTGCTCTGTGAGAGGGAGGCTCAGATCTCTGGGCTCTCAGTAGGGAAAAGAGACACAAGAAACAGCTGCCTTTGGGAGCAGAGGCCCTCCAGCATGGGAGCTCACATCAGCAGGCAGAGATCATCAGGTCCCTGCCATGGTTTGCCCTCACTCAGCACCTCACACACCCTGAGCTCCACAAGGGGCTTCCCACTGAGCTCACCAAGCTCGGTGTAGTCTGTGCTCCCCTTCTCCCAGCCCAGAAGCCCTCTCCATAAAAAACAAACAAAGTGAGTGATAAAAATCAGCACAGAAACAAACAAACAAACAAACAAAAAAATAAAAAACCAACCAAACTAAAAAACCCCACCACACATCACTTTTCACACCTGACCTCCATGAGATGAAGCATTAGGTCAGATCACAGATTTCAAGGATGTTTTGCCACCACAGAAGGTCTGATATCTTAGTAAATTACCAGTGAAAGCAGACACAACACTAGCAGGCCTTTGTTTTTCTTTCCCTCTGAGTTTTTTCTTTTTTTTTTTTTTTTTTCCAGACTGCAGCTAAGGTTCCCAGCTGACAGAAACCCACATATCCATGTGCTGTGCAATGCCCTGAAGGTGTCACACCTTCACTTGGAATGAGCACCTTGCAGCCAGGGGCTCTTACCTGCCTCACAGGGCTTCAGGGGAGGCGTCGCACTCAAGCAGATTCTGTGTTTAGAAGTAACTAAATGCCAAGAATTCTTGGCAGCTGGTGTTGTGAATATTACTTAGAAAACCACACCATTTATCTACTTGCTCCTCTGTAACACGCAGACCTAAAAGCAATTCAAATATTAATCCAGCTGGGACAGAGATGTGTCGTCTTATTTGACACTCTCACAATCCTCTGCTCGAGGTGCTGGAGTTTAAAAACCTTTTGCAGACTTGGACAATCTGATTTTGAAAATTACCTGAATTATGCTTTAATTATTCTTCAATAAAATATTGAAATGGCTTTATTTCTGAGTACACTTCTCCCACTGTTTTCCTCAAATGTATTAATTTTGAAAATCTGATTCACAACAGTTTCACTTGGCTTTCAGGAGGGGAAGTAAAGCAAAGGATGAGGTATACCAAGGGCAATATGCACACACTCTTAAAATAAACACTTTCTATGCTAAAGAAACATTTAATCTATTTCTCTCTAGGCAAATAAACTGATTTGTTACCAGACTTCTTTCAAGAGGAAAAGATAATTGACAGTATTATACAAATGACAAGCTGAGTTACTAATCAGAGCTGGTGTAAGAACAGATAAAACTGCAGTTAGAAGCCCAGGTTAAGGCTAAAGAAAATTTGTAATTAAATCACTTATAAATTTCACACGTGACAACATTCTACAAATAACTATCTACAACAAACTATCAAATATCCATTTGGGATTTGATAGTTTCTGCTTTAAATGTAGACAAGTGATACTAAATTAATATAATTAAAACACAGAGCTGTCAATGCCTATGCTATTAACAAGAACAGATTTATAAATTAAGTCTGAGGCGGAACAAGGCTGAAATCCAGGACATTTCCATCTCCATATTTATTTCTACCTAATCTGATTTAGAAGATGCTGTGAGGCCAAATACCCAGTATGAGATGAAACAGTAAGATTAAGTAGCATGAAAAACAGGTTTTACTCTCCTTCATAATAGATACCATTAAAGAATTAAACATGCATAGATATTGCTGTCAAGCTATCAAAAAGATGTAAAAATAATCAAGTTTTCTTATTTAAAAAGTAGCAATTAAAAACAATTTCCTGACACCGGGATTTAGGATTATACAATAGAAAAACCACACTGTAACACAAAGCTTGGAGAAAATCACTATTTTTAGCATCTTTGTGCCCTCTCATCCATACAGAACAACTCTTGAGCCTGGAGTATGCTCAGCCAAGGATGGCATGGTCCAAGAGGCTCTAGGGAGCACTATAAGATTGGGACAGTGACAACAACCCAAAAAACAGTGCACCCCCTTCTCTCAGGCCTCTTCTTGCCCAACACATTGAATTCCTCCACTGAGGGGAGAAGGGGGGGAAGCTTGGCTTAGCCAAGCACAGTGGTCCAGCTGTTTCAGCCTGAGGAATAGAAAGGAGCTAATTTGCTCTGCTAATAAGCCAGGATTATCAAGATGGTGTCAAACCCTAGGTGACAGCCTCCCATTGGCTGGGAATCCCTCCAGCAGGACCCATGCACCTGGGAAATGGCTACCTATTGCTTTCACCCCTCTGTACTCACCCAAAGAGATCCTTGATGGCCCCATTAACATTTTTCAAAAGTATAAGGAAAGTGGCAGTTCTGCACTTTAAAAAAATTGCTGTGCGAGACTGAAGGGTTTGAGGGGAGCTTTGGTGAGTTACCAGAGAAAGCTTAACTCACAGGAACTGAAGGACACCCCTGGGTATAGGATGGATTAACTTGAAATATAAAAGAGGAAAGGTTTTATTAAAGAAAAAATTGATGGTAAGTAGCACCTTGATCCTTGTCTCTGGCTGTATATCCAATAAAGAGGGTCCTTCAGCCTGGTGTTTTTGCTGTAAAGACCATGGATCAAAAGGCTTACGCTGGTATCTCTAGCAGTATTATTTGGGCCACAGAGTTAAAATAAATAGTACCTTTCAGCCCGCCTGAAGTCCTAGAAACAGGATAGTGCCTTATTTCCCCTTTATTTTCCAATCTGGAGTACTGGTTTTATAAAATGCCGCTCAGCTCCAGAAGCAGAGTGTAAGCAGTCACTCTATAGGCAGGCTATAGGGACAATTAATGTGATGCTTTAAAGCAAGAATTCAAGGGGCTCTTTGAAAGAAGCTGTTTCAACATCCCAGTCTGCCTCGAAGCTGGGGTTCGCAGGGAGCTGAAGCCGTATCAGCACCATGGAGTTACATCTGTGGCTCCTGACCCACAGCTGGAGCTGGCTCTTTTACTGTATTTGGGGTCTCTCGTTCATGTCTTCTTTGTGGCATTTGAGAATACCACACAGAAATTCTCTGCAGGGAGCACAAAATCCGACTGATCATCCAAAAGCGGCTCCAAACACTCAGTGCAGTGTTGAGGCAGCTCAGGGTTCCTCTGTTGGTGAGAGCTGCCATCACCTCAAGTGCAAGAACAACCCCTGACGGTGCTGTGCTCTGAGAAGCAGAGTGACAGGCACAACAAGAAGGCTCATTAAGAGGCAACTCTGACAGTTGTTTTTAGGACAATTACATCCTGAAAGGGAATGCATCTTCGTGGTCTCGTTGCTGGAGATCGACACAGCCCTAAGCAGGAACAGCAAGATGTGCTGTGATTTGTCTGATCATGTCAATGGAGGGAGAAACAAAGATATGACTGCTTAATATGGTAGAAATTAGTGCCTACTAGTTATGGTCGATAAATGCCTGGTGATTCCCTACTTGCCATCAGCTGCTGATGCTGGATGCTTTAGCTGTAGGCTGACTGTACCTTTTCCTTTTGAACTGAATTCTCTTTGCAAATGGAGCAGTGGAACAGCCCACAGAGCATCTCCTTTTCATCTCTCACATGCACACAACACTTGAAAAGCAATAAATTATAAGAAAGCAGAATTATTCAAAGGAAGTCTTCTATGGCACTGCCTACCAGCCCTCATCCTAGTCCGATCACAATCACTCCAAAAACCAACAAAGAGAGGAACAGATGCAGAAAAAACCAAACAGATGGGACTATCTGAGAGGGACAAGGGACAAAGACAAGCAAGCTCTGAAATTAGTAGCTGGGTGAAGAAGGAACCTCAAGGAACTTGGACTAAATGAAAACAATTTAGGATCCAAGGGCCATCACTAGGAAACATACTTCCAGGAAAAATAGAGCAAAAGAGCAGCGCCCATCAGAAACATTAGCACAGGCTCTTTAACAAGCACCCAGCAAATAATACATTTTTTAAAAAGGAAAAATGTTACCCTTGGTATATTTACTTCTCTATCAGCAGAGAGGCACTGACTGAATGGATTAAACATCTAAGGAGCCTCTCCTTACTCTAGGGAGAAATGGGTCAGGTAATCTGTCACTCAAAATTATTCATGCTAGATGATTTCAATCCGTTAACACTGTCTCAAATTCGAGTTACACTGAAAATCTACTACATCCAGTGATCTAAACCTCTTGAAACCATAGGAGGTAGAGTCTAAATAAACAGTGTGCAGACTGATCAAATACATATGGAGCACACAGCAAAATAAAGCACATATTAGCTTAGGTAAATAGTACTTTTGTCAAAATATCTCCTACAAATTTACACAAGTGTAAGCGGTGTTTACCCAAGAGTCCAAAATAGCTCCCAAGCTACCACAGTATCCTGCCCTTTCCCAAGTTAATTTAAGTTAAAGTGTTCATAACTGTTGATCCATGTTGGTGGTGCATCACCATTTGCAAACAAAACCCCCATGGCTACAGGGGTAGTGCTGGATTCTTGGGGAATATTTACCCTGCCTATCACAGGTGAATGTGACACTGAAACAAAGCACCTCTTGTGCATCCTGTTATTCCCTGCATCCTGAAACACTCAACATAACCCTGCTGTCCAGAGTTTCACGACAGGATCGAATAAAACTAGTTCGTTTTATGCTAAATGCTCATCTTTGAATCTTTTGTGCTTCTGTTGCACCTTTTCTCTGCTCCCTGCTTTTGCAGCAGACATTGTCCCTTCAGCAGCAAAGCTTGGG
This sequence comes from Dasyornis broadbenti, assembly GCA_013397935.1. Lineage (NCBI taxonomy): Eukaryota > Metazoa > Chordata > Aves > Passeriformes > Dasyornithidae > Dasyornis > Dasyornis broadbenti. The sequence goes on along the minus strand of VZRN01002870.1, from coordinate 142,277 downwards.
GCTAATTTCCTTCCTCACACATTTCCAGCACCCCTGTAAAATTTTAGAGTGTCACCAAGGTTCAGCAGATATTTATTGGGGAGCTGCAAACAAGCAGTAACCTGTGCGGCATGACTGTGCAAAAGGACAGCAACAACACTTTACCTGTTGCTGAAAACTGCTGGCAAACAAAAAAAAAAAAAAAAGGAAGCTGGCAATAATCTGTAAGAGCCATTCCTTTGGGAATTGACCAAAACTGCTCATGTCAAAGTGTTTTTGGCAACATAATCCCAAAATTCCTTCCTTCTCACTGCCTTTGGGTTTTGTTGTTGCCCCTTCCCTCCAGAACCAGCTTCATAAGCACAAAGCTTTTGAACTCTGCCTGCAGCTTGCTAACACAGCATTCAGTCTGAGCTCTAAGAGGAGTAGGTGGAAACCAGTAATTATCTGCAGAAGGGATTACATTGTACTGTTGATAACCAAAATGGCTTTGTTCCTTCCTTGCTTGTATTTATTTCTTTGAAATACCTTTGGATGGCACAAATAATTACTTATTCCATCAAACTCCACAAAGGCCAAAGGAGACTCCACTGCACTGGTTTAAATTGTGCAAAATAACCCAGAATTGTTAACCAGAGCACACAAATCAAAGAACCAGTACAGAATACACCCACTGTCATTACTAGCCAAATTAACAACTTCTGCCCTCAATACACCCTCCTTTTTCCACCTGGCTTCAAACACTGTTCCTTCACCTTGCTCAAGTGCTGTTTCTTTCACACAACTTCACACTGAAAAAGATAGATAACTCCTTTTGTCCCCAACAGGATATGAATAGATGTTTAAACAGCACAAGCATGACACATAATATGCATTTCACAGCAGAGAAGCAATTTGTATAGAGACCAGCAAGCAGCACTACCAGGAGTGTGATAAAAATTATCCTTTCCCGAGTTTAAATAAAAAAATAATTCAGTTCAGTTAACTAATCCCCTGCACTTAGCCATTAATTTTCACGTATATCACTAGGTAAAGTGAGAGGGAGGGTAATTATTCACTGGAAAAAACTTGTCCCAAGGAAGGGCCCACATTAGGACCAGCACCAAAGAGCTTTTTGAAAGGCAAATTCAGTTAAATGAAGTTACTGTGCTTCAGATGCAACAGGAAGAAATTGATGGAAGTGAGGAGTAAATGAGGTGAACCAGTTCTGTTTAAACAAAACTTACTCCATCATTGCAAAAATAAAATGTAGCAGCTGTAGCATTCAAAACAAAAGCTATTTCCTGAGCATTTAGAGGGATAATTGTAACAAGTGAGCACTGCAGAACTTCTGTAAAGAAAACTAGATGATCAAATTAGTGTAGACAAAAGGTTTACTGCTATGTTACACTAATACAGCCCCTGGAAACATAAAATACAAGAGGATGAAAATTCAGAGACTACAGTGTGGGAATCAGATATTACTTCTCATTGTTAACTAAAAGCAACTTCTGAGCCCATCCCACTTTAGAGGGGGCTTTTGGGAAACACAGAGTAATGCTTGAGGGAAAGAAAGGCTGTGCTAAATCATTCAGGAGATCAGATGGATTTAGAGGAGCAGTTTTTAATCACTGTTTGCCACTTCATTACCCACACAAATCAAAGATTTACTACAACATCCTCTCATCCCACTCATTTGTTCCAGCATAGTCAGGCCACAGACTGACCCTGAAACCATCCCATCTCCATTGGCTACCACCAGACTCCAGCACAGCTTGCCACAGCAGATACAGACTCGTGCAGACACCCCAGCCCTCCAGCAATTCTTTCTTGCTTCTTCCCGTTTCCCCTTTTAAACTTCACAGACTAGCTGGGGCTGACTAACCCTGGCTTTCTTGCCCTGGCTGGGAAAGCCTGTGATGATCTCAGGGACAGGCTGGACCTATGCCTCTGGCACACTTATGCCTCTGGGAGGCTACCAAGAGCCCTGGACAGAAGCTCCTTTCTCTCCCTCTTCTTCCACTGGTTTCTCCTGAGATTCTAGCAACTGGTTCGCTTTCTTCTCAGCACCTCTGCAGACAAAGGTCAGACATAACCATCTGTCAAACTAGGACTTCAAAAGCCCTCAAACACATCTCCCCTCTTTGCCCCATGTAAAAATTCTCTTCTGCTCTCAAGCAATTCAATTTTTTTCCTCTTCTATAGCTAATAAAAGCGATTTTCTTGCAGGCAGAGGCCATGGGGCCAGGCAAGCAAGCACATCCTCTCTTTAAATCCCAGGCTGTGCTTTGCTGCCAGCACCATAGAGTGACCGGTCTGCACCTGGCCAGAGACAAACCAGACTTCAAACTCTTCACAAACACCTCGCGTTACACCCACCCACTTCTTGAAACAGCTCATATGTGTAATTGCTCCCTACCTGGACACTCATTTCCTAGTGGCACTCACTCCCTATTTTAGTCTTTGGTTATAAAGGGTTTAAAGACAGAAAGACCCTCAAAGGTATTTGATAGAGCTAAACAAAGTGACAGGAACACCCGTCCTGCCCATGGCAAAGGGGTTGGAACCAGGTGATCTTTAAGGTCCCTTCCAACCCTAACCATTCTATGAATCTTTGTAAGGATTGCACCAATTATATGTTTATTAGCACATCCAGGTTAGAGAGGGGGTCTATCCTAGTGAAAAAACAGAAGTAGACATTTGCAATAATAACTTTCAGAGAGCTTCTGATTTAGTGACAACAGTTATTATTCATGCCATGAATTATCCTTCAATCTGAATGTGGAATAAAAAAAAAAAAAAAAACTTGAAATAGGTGAGATGGTACAGCACCATCTGGCTCACCCACTTCCTCTTCGTTACTGTGAAATTTATTTCCTTGTCTCAGTTGGTACCTGATGTCATTTAGACCTTGAGATACATTGGACCGCACTAGAGCTCTGCTTCTTTAAAACCTATGGCTTTGTCTTGACCTGTCATTGTTTTCCTGCAAAGTAATGTCCAAATGGCATCTCTGACATTTCGAAGTGGCAGCAGACAAGCTGAGTAAGTGCACTCTCTGGAGGCGAAAAAAAGAGGAACCAATATCAGAAAAAGAAGGCATTTGTTTACTGTAGGGTAATGAATTCTCAGAGCTGGGCTAAGCAAACAAACTGTTACAATGAGAATCTGAGAGTTCTCACTTTAAAGTTTGGCTTCTGAACCGTAATAGAGGGAGGTCCCATTAAAACATTTTGCGTAAGGAAAGAAAAGGTGAAAAGAGAACAACAAAAATCCATCTGGGAAGCATATCTACCCTTTATTATGAACACTACTGTCAAGTTTTCCAGTTAAATGTGGAATGCATTCACCATAAAAGTCAGCTCTCTGTTTACAAATGAAAATAAGCACACGAAATAAAGCAGTGCCTATACCAAGAAACCTCCCAGGTGCTGGAAACCTGCAGGAGCTATCAGGCTAGACACATAATAACTTCCAGCGTTCTGATATCTCATTTCAATAGGACATAAACTAATGACACTGGGAAAATATGCTAAGTGCAAAAATGCTACTTTGCTGCTCAGCAAGAATTTCTGACGATCTGAAGCGCAGCAGTCTCTGGGCTATTATTCAGAGACAGAGGACAAGGCTGTGCAAGGCAGTTTTGCACTCTGTGATATAAGTAATTTCTGAACTAAAAAAGGAGCTAATTCTGTGGAAGGCTGAACGCCACAACAATCCCTGTGCATTAAAATGAAATGGATATAATGGATTTCATAGTGGGAACAGAGTACAGCACCACAATCACAGGTAACTCCATGTAAGGCTGCTATGTAAAGCCCCTGGTAAATAGAGCACTTCAGTCTTTATTGCAAAGAGAATGGATACACACAATTAAATGTCATTTTAGAAAAAGCACCCACCTCCTCCCTGCCAATACGAGGCTGGCATTAGACTGGACATGAAAAGAAGAAATGCAGGCACTGGCAGCCAGCGTTCACCTTGCGCATTCAGGCAAGAACCTGCTCTGCTGCTGCCCTAACTCAAATGGGGAGTACATCCACTGAAAACAGCCAGAACTGTGAAAACTGGAGGGAAAGCAGTTCTATTTCCTGTACATTTCAAGAGCACAGAGTGCCAAGGCACCTGATAATAAATTACCCCACTCCAGGTTCAGGGGGCAAGCTGACAAATTGCATTTCTTCTGATTTACTCTTTCATAAGGAAATCATCATGCCTCCTGGAGATACAGATATTGCTGTATCAGCCTGGTCTTTGCAAGATTACAAAGGGAGCACTGAAAAGCATGTTTAGCAATGGCTTTTCACAGGTGAAGAGATTTGCAGAAATGCTGACTGCTCACTCAATTTTATCTTTTCCTCCCCAATATGCACAGCAGACACACATCAAAATATCCCTTGAGCTAAAACATCGTGGAGTAAACTTGGAATAAACTGAAATAAATAAAAATTATTTTAATGATGAAATGTTATTCTAGCTGAAGGGTTCAATTTCAATTCCCACTCCAAGAGTTCCCACAGCCTGATGTGCCCATCAACAGCCTCACAGAGGGCAGTCTCCACCAAATTACTGATGTCTGATGGAAAAAAACTGCTCTGAGAGCCAAGCCTGGGGTCCCCTGCTAATTCGCATCTGAAATAGTATCTGTTTCGGAGGATCACCCTTCACAAAAGATACACACTAAAGAGAAAGCATCCAGAGACTGCAACTAAGAGAGATCAAGGTTTAAGGAAACGTGGTCTCACAGGAATAATCAGAGGATTAATGGACTTGAGTTTTAATGCCAGGAAGATAGAAGAGAGCTGTGAAAGAGCCTTCCAGTATGCAAAAGGATGCTGCAAAGAAAAATGGGAGAAATTTCTCCCTGTGTTCCATGATGAGGGCAGGGAGTGGATAAGGATGATAGGAGCAAGCTTTTCACCCAGGAGGAGAAGACAGAGCAGGATAGCCAGAGGCTGGTAAGGACAACACAACCACAGTAATCACAGACCACCTAGATGTCAAGAATTCATAAAAAGAAATACGCCATCAAAAAAGCCCAAATCATATTTGCTCTTGTTCATCCCCATTTCCTTAACCTGCATGAAGCCTTCTGAACTGGCCATTTTTCAACACTCCAATCCCTTAGGAATTAAGGGAATGTTAATTCCATAGCTCTACACCAACTCTTTCTATTGACTAAGCCTCCCTACAACACTCCTGATCATTGCTGCATGCTCAGAGTGACAAGGAGTTAATCCCAGCACTGGCAGTACTGGAGGTAATAGAAGTTGGAGAGAAGTAATTCAAAAGACTTGGTGAGGTTTTAAAGACCATTTTCTACCAACTGTATCTGAATTTTACACAGTGCATACATAGGCATTGTAAAAATCCCTTTGCCCTTGGAAAGGACTGCAACCTGCTTTAACATTATGGCATCATGGATTTTCTTCACCTTCCCTCAGAGTATTAGAACTATTCTGTGAATTTCCTGACTTATTTTGCAAATTAATTTGGACCTGCAAATATGGCCGTAAAGGCTAATTCTCCCTATGCTGGCACTCTGATTATGCTCAAGGAAAAGCAGCAGCTGAGGACAGAATGCTGCAGCTTTTCCAGGGCACTGTCTACCATCATTGGTAACAGGAGTTAATGCACTACAGCTACCAGGATATATGGGATCTCACAGGTCTACCAGACTCCCAAAAACTGATTGGAGAGAGCCCTGCAAGTGAAACGGCAGGTCCAGTTATTTTAATCTTTGGTCTCTAGACATTTCGAGTCTTGGAATAACTCATGGAGGGGAGGCAAATGCTGTTATATACCCCCAACATTTCACCTGACATAATTTAAGGGGAAAAAAAATCTGAGACCTTTCTGCCTGCCATGGGGCAAACTACTAGAAAATAAGTGTTAAATGAACTCAAATGCTCACTCTACGTACAATCTAGCATTTGCTAACAGCTAACAGATTCCTATGTTGGTCAACATTGTTCTGATTCAGCATAATCATCTCACAGTAAATACTTCCCTTTGTGACAATCCAGCAACTCAAAAACTGCATTTGAGTGCTGCCCACTTCTAGGCATTACCAAATCTGCCTCTGGTTCATAGAAGTCACTGCTTTTTAGGCCAGCTGTCCTCTCGCGGGGGTAATTGGAGATCAATCTCTCAGTTGTATTCACACCAGACCAAGGGTTATTCAAACCTCCCTTAATTTCCTCCACCATTCTAGAACTTGTATTACAATTTCATAAGGTTGCACATTATTGTTGCTACTGCTAATTCCTAAATGCAAACTGGCTCAGTTACGCTGAGGTCCTGAACTTGCAAACATTGAAGAACAAGTGCTCCTTCCTCAGAGGAAAAACAAAGTAAATGGACAGGCACAATTTTGAAGGTCAGTGCTTCTTTCCACCTTCCAAACTGCGCAACACACCTGAAAAAATGCAAAATTCACTACTGCTGGGGGTGGAAAAAAAGCCTTGCACTATGGTATACTTGGGAAGAACAAATGCTCCTCAGTATAAATGCCCAACAGGTACCAGGGGAACTGTGAGTGTAAGACTCACACGTGTTTGGACACCATCTGCCAAGATATTAAAAAAGCAATTCCAGGCACAAAAAGAAGCATCACAAATTCAAGAACCTGCTAAGCACAAGGGTTCTGAAATCCTAGCTCTGAGAGGCCAGGAAGAAAAGAATTGACAAGATGAGAAATGTGTTTCTTGCCCCAGATGGTCACTCCATAAATGTCTACAGTTCTAAAACGATAGGACAGTACAAAGTATTTTTGCACTTTTGAGAATCAGCACAATAGCTGCGTTTGAAGTACTTGTACTTACTGGAAGAAATTATTTACTGCATACTCTTTTCCAGTTTAGAATGGGATCATTATACAGGAAATATCTTAGTCCAGAAACACATCCAAGCATTTATTCATGGCTGCTCCTGGCCTCTCTCACATGGAGTTATGTTCCTCAGAGACAGCTCCACTCTGCACTTCAGACAAATGATCAGTGTAGGGCACAACCAGCATCCCTGATTTATACATATTTCAAATTCAGTCCCAGACATCAAAGCAAACACAGCCCTGACACAGCTTTCCCTTCCTATTATTTGGGATTTAGAAAATATTCCCATTAAAATTTTCTTGTGAGTGCCAAAGTCAGAGGATAAAATGTCAACAGGCAGTTTACAGAAACTGTTACCTCTGAAAGCCAGATAAACCACAGGATGTCTGTCCTGTGCTGAGGGTTAACTACACAGCAGTTTCCAAAGCAAGGATGGCTAAGCAAACAAAAGATCATAAAACCTCAAAGAAGAAGCTACAGGCCCCAAAACACATCTTTCCTGTACAAGGCATAGGACCTAGGTGCATTTGCTAACAGGTCAGAGGAATTTTGTCCCATGCCACTCTTATGAAGATGTCTGTAGAGATTATTCTTCATTCTTTTTCCATCCTAAATCTCTGGGGGAGGTTTCTTCCCCCTGCCCTGCACCCGTCCTCCCCCAGCCTTCTGTAGCGGAAACTGCTAAGAAAATAAACCTTATTCCTTAAACTGGTATTTGAGCAAGTATTTCAGATGAGAAAGGACTGTGGCTTTTGGTGAACTCCTGCACTGCCAATAAAGCTTTTAATTAATCAAACAATCATTAATCCATGTAACCTGAACAACAGACTCAGCCCATGGCAGCAGCCCCCTCAGAGAGGAGAGAGAAAACAGCGAGAGGAGCTCATTTGCTCCTACTTCCTATCCCTGGTGAAACTGTTCTCCAGCCCGCCTGGGTGGTATACTGAGTAATACTCCTTGAGAAAGGACTGAGTACCAGGCTTCACACTGAGATAAGGCTCCACGTTAAATTGGAGCACAGGGATTTGGTGCTAAACTGTCTCATCACTTGGTGGCTTAGGTGACCTCAGAACCTCAGCTTTCTGGGCTCAGAGATAAATGGTTTTAAATGTTTCACCCAAATTCCCTTCCAGGCATGCCAGGGCACATGTCACTGGGGTCATCTGTCTTTCCAGCTACCTCAGCAAGAAACTGGATAGTCCAGCTGGCCAGGTACAGTCTGCAGCAAATGACCACTATTATAATGTCAGAGAATCTTCCCTCTACTACTTTCATCAGCAAATGAGTGGGTTTTGCTCTGAAATTGTAGAGGAGTAGCCAAGGCCCAGCATAGTGCAGTAAGATGTGTCTCTGTGGAGTAGGCACAGCTTTTTTTTTTCCCCCCAAACATTCTATCACTGCAGCAGGATCTTGCTGTGTTCAGGAGTGAAGTTCCACACCACTGGTGTGGGACTCTTACATGTTGCTGAGGCTTTTTGAGCAGAGTATCAGAAATACCTCATCACTCCTGCCTGGAAAATGTCAGCTTCGCCCCAATCTTGCAGAGGCAGCAGAGCTCAGCCAACGTAACCCAGGAGCCTTGAATTCACAGAGCCCTGGCACTGGCACAGGTGCAAAAAAAAAAGGCCCCGTTCAGTAAGTGGGAAATGGGAGAAACTGAAAGAATTTGGGTGGTGGACACACCCAATATATCAACATACCAACAAAGTCAGCAAAACTAAATTGTTTCTATAAAACCAACCCAGTTGGTGACTGGATGGTTAAAATCATTCTCAGCTGGGCTCCTGGGCTGTTGGATGACAGCGAAAGACAGGATGTCATGTTGGCATTCCTAACATCTGCATGCAGAACAGGGAGCCCTCTAAAGATGGTTTGTGGGAAAGCCTGAGCAGCTTCCAGGGATTAATGTCCACATGTTCCTGCAAAAATACAGCCAAACAAGGCCAGAGAAATTTCAGGCTGAGGTCTCCAAGCACAATTGGAGATCCTAGACAGGGCTGCAGTGGTGCTTCTCATGGCACAGCTCCTCCAGCTTTTCATGGCATGCTAAAGAAAAAGTGAGATTTCTGTAACACACAGGGCAAGAGCTGTCAGAGCTGGGATTTACTATTGCAAAGCCCATTTTCCCCTCTGTTAAGATACTAAGCATACTGCTATTTCAAGCAAGTATCCAAAGGATAATACTTTTTGTTCCAGCATTACTTCTCTCATGTTTATTACGCATTTCTAATGAAAGGGAGATCAGTTCGTTACTTAGCTGAGCAAACCCTGGTAACTTTTTCACTGGGGACTCGCTTAAATATATTCAGCAACCCCAATCCGTGGTGGAAAGGTGTTTCCAAAGTGAATGATTTCTAAGAGTTGCAAGGAAGAACAAAAGGAAATGGAGATGGTGGGTGAAACCGCACAGCAGAGAACCCCGGTGAAGATGCCCTGGGGGATAGAAGGAGCGGTCGGTGATTCTGCGGATACCACAGCACACGGGAGCTGCGGTGACAGCTGGCAATGAGCGGGAACACCCGATCCCTCTCTCCTGAGAGGTGAATGACTTCCCCCCATCCCGGGCTGTGTTTTTCCGACGTGGGAAGAGCTCCCCCAGGCTGCCGCGAGCTCTGGCCGAGAGGTCCCCGGGATGCGGGCGGCCCCGGTGCCCCCGGCCCGCCTCGGGCTGCGGCGGGGAAACGCAGCCTTTGAGAAAACCTGGCAGCACACGTGGGGAAAAGGGACAGCTCTGTCAGCCCTTGTAATCCTCGCTGTTTGCTAAAGGCATGCGACCGGCTGATCAGTTGAATTTCTCTTTATCTGCATCAGGTTTCTTTAAACCTGCCAGGCATCTGCTCCTCCTCCCAGCCTCATGATCCTCTCTCTCCTTCTGCCTTCTTGGATGTTTGCCATTTCTGGTTTTCAGTTCCAATTCCCCAGCGTTCCCCCTTCCCTCTTCAGCTCCCCCCACCCCGTTCCCATCCCGTTCTCCCTGTACGTTGCGTTTTTCAAGAGAAAATAATGAGTAATTCAGACGCAAAAATCTATACATCTACTGGATTAAATAAATGCCAGGTCGTGTTTGACTCCGTGTAGAGAAGATGTATGTATATCCTGAACTTTCTGTCTCTTTAATATGGTATCCTAGGCAACATGGATTTACATGTTGGAAATACAACTATCCCAGCTTTTCTTCTTTTAATATAAAGATTAACCTTTGCGCATCATCTGAGATTTTAAGAAAGTTCATAACCTGATTATGCCTAAACTACATGAATTATTCATTTGTCTGCTAGTAACTGAGATCAGATTTAATTACATTTGAGGGACATCTTGTATAGAATTAAATGTTGAAATCCTCATTTGCCTTCGTTGCAGCTTTAAACACAACCTACACTGGGCTTTAAATGTACATACATACACATGGCATCAGTTAAAAAGTTAAATTAAAAATATAGCAATACCTCCATACAACTAAACAACAGACCTGTTTACTTAAGTTATTCGTATGTTAAACCAAACACAATTTTATCTCCATTATTGCAAAAGTAAACCAACAATAAATTAATACTACATTATCCAGAATGTGTCTGTGAGTCATATAAAATATCTATGTACTCTGTGAGATCAGTTTCTTAAACCGTTATAGGTTGATGTCAGCCATCAACAAATGTGTATCAATCACAAAGTAACAGCATCTTGTCATATTTGGCATGCCTTAAATCAGATTCAAAAGAGAGAGTTTGATTGTAATCAATATTAGTTGTCTGTGAAAGCACTTTAGAGAACACTTTTACTCTGAAACACTGATGAAAAGCATCTTACAAGAGCTATAATAACAATAATATAAATGCTTCTACCCTTTCAAAGAAATTCATGGCCAAAACCTAAGATACACTCCAGTTTTCTCCCCACTAAAATTTACTGTAAGGACTGACACACCCCTGCATTGATCTAAATTCATACACATTCGTAACCTAGAAGATTTTGGTGTAGCCATTCCCCAGTAAAACTGGAACCCTATCCCAGTTAAGCCATCCCATCATTTCTCTGCATTGAGGGCTCTAATTTTTGGTTTTATTTTATTTGGAACTGCCAATGCAAATCAAAATTTCCTGACAGCAAGCACTCTTGTTTGTAGGGCCTGAGGTACAGGCTGGTTCTCTTGACAGCCAAATGAGCTACAGCCACAGTCACCTATCTCTGACCCCCACAGCCTGAGATGAGACTTGGCAGGGGAAGAATTTGCACTGCCTCCATTTTTCTCCCTCAAAGTTGATGACACAGATTTTTTTTCATATAATATTTCAAGACCTACTAAGAACAGCCCTATTTAAAAGGCTGCCGTTCTTCTTACGTGCTTAGTGTAATTCCAAAGCCAACAAAGAGAATTTGTTTTTTAGGCTTGTGTTTCCTGGTGGTTTGATTTTGTGGGGGTTTTCCTGGGTTTTTTGTTTTGTTTTGTTTTTTGCTTTGTTTTGCTTTGGATTTTGTGAATGGAAATAAGCATATCCTGTGTGTCTGTGTACTGAGTTTATAGGGCCAGGTTTAGGTAGCAGGGGGGCATGTCTGGCATCCAGCCAGGGTCAACTCACTACAATCTGAAATTCTCCCTGGATATTTGCCTTTTCCAAGGCACACGGAAAGGATTTGGAGAGCAAGCTAAGCTCCCAATTCCTTCAAACATCACCCCTCCAAAGCCTGCAGCTTAGTCCAAATTTACAACTGCACTTTCAAAAATTCATTTGACTGAGAAGCAAACATAACATTTGGTGACATATAAAGGACAAGGATTCCCAAACCTCTGCATAAAGCCAGCAGCAGGCTTCTGAACGTGACTGCCATAACCAGTGTGGACACACACACATCACCTGTCTTGGGTTTATCCCAGGTTACAATGCAGAGTTTCAATGTCTGTGGCTGTAAAACCAGAACACACCCCGAAAATTGCTCCCTTTCTCCTATGCAGCATCTTTTTAAAGCCACAAAGCTTTACATGTAAAGTAATTCGCACGTCTACCCCGGTGGTTTTTTCCCATAAAACACCTTCTTGTGCTTTGTTTCCCACTGCAAAGCAACTAAATGGATAACATTATATTTTAATACTTTAATATACAACATTTTATTGTTCAGTGAAATATTAATGAGTCCTCAATGCATCCTTATGTAACAGCTGTAGGTGTCTAAACTGCCTGCTTACTTCAAAACTGCTATGCTGCATAAATTTAGGTTTTCTGTTACTTTTCTAAATGCATCGTTTTCTGATGGGCACTCCTTACCTACAATAAATAAAAAGACTTTATGGACGCTTGTCTTCCCATAGCAGCACTCTGAGCACAGGGGTCTTTGAGCCCGAAGTCTTGCAGCAATTTACAAGAGGATTTAAGGATGCACAAAGATTAACCCGACTCCTGCAGTATCCCAATAAATGTTCTGTTCTCTCCTTTCACAAATCAGGATATTGCATTATACAAACATGCTCTTTCAGAAGCCACAACTCAAACATGCATTTAGCCAGGCACTCCAGCACCAAATCTAGCACAAGCTAAAATCCCAGTGGCGCTTACATTCGTGTCAACATGAAGCCTCAATGGGACTTCAAACGTGTGCTGAAAGCTGAAACCATAGTGGGCCTGGGAGATTTGAGACAGACACGGGCCTTAATGGGCTCTCTCGAGCTGTGGGGAGCTGCAACTTTTCCCTGCTGCCATTAGGGGGAAGGAAGGAAGGCACCTGCGAAGGAATTGTATGATTAGAGCCAGAACACAAGGCAGAGCAAGAGTTTCACTCTGGTTTGGGGTTTGTTTTTTTCTTACTAAAAGTAGATAAGGTTTTCCCACATGGAGGGATTTGAATTTTCAAATTTATGTGTTCAAAAAGATTCTCAGTTTGCTTGGTGTCTCATTTCCATGCCTTCATTATTCCCAACTCCAAGGTGTATTATTTTTCAGTGCAAGTAACACACATGACACTAATTTCATACAAGTTCTGTGAGATTTTGATGGTAACGACCATAATGTCTGTTAACCACCCTATGGACAAGAAAGGCTAAAAACCAACTACAAGGCTTCAGAAGCCAGGGACCCTCCTAGGTGCTGCTTCCATGTTCTGGAGGCGCAGTACCTCTGAGATCTTTCTGTTGGCTTCTTCCACTAAGATCAGCTAAAATAGAGACATTTCTCACCTCCTTGCAGGAGCACTTTTCTTCTGTGAGCAGTTACCATGCTCCTTCGAGCTCCCTGTGCAAAGGACGCTCTGGTTTTGCATGTCCGTACCACTATAACCTTAAAATGTGTACAACAAGGAGCACGTGGGACAGTCCTTCAAACTCGGTGTCTGCTTAGTGAAGACCTACTCTCCCGATTTTAAAGTGTGGGATTGTTACCCTGGGGGTGTTTGACACCTTGAAAAGTCGAACAGTTTATTGATGGCACCTGAAAATGGATCAAAAAATATAAAATAGGAGGCTTCAGCCTCCATGATTTGTTCAAGATCATGCAGGCAGAACTAGTAAAAACATGCTTGATTTGATGAAAATCAAGTATTTGAAAGCACTGAGCCGAGCTGAGAGTAGCAAATTATGTCTAAAAATGTGCCTTTATGAGCCCATCCAGCTCCCACAAAAATCAATAGGATCCTGCCCATGTTTAGCTCAGAGTCTGGAAGACAGATTACCTTCCTGGGAGTGATCCTTCACAAGAGAGCTGCCTGAGCAAAGAAAAGGGAGAAATTATTTCTCCATCAGACATGTTCCCTGGGCCAAGTGCTCTGAGGTGCCCTCTGCCACACAGGCACAGCACAACTGCCCTGTTTTCCAAAAGCTTCATGGAGGTGTGTGTGCCCAGATCAGCACAGTTTTCACCCTGATCCTGAAGAGTCTGTTTTCCTTCTCTAAAAACCTGAAAAGTCATGAAAGAGATGCAAATATATGTAGATAGATAGATATACATATTAACCTAGCATTTAGAAAATAAAAATAGCAGGAACTTACAGCCACTTCAGATTTCATGGATAAGGAGAATGAAGTGCACAGCCATTCTCCTTATACTTTTGCCACCCCCTCTGAGCAGGTGCTAATTTTTTCTGCAAATACTGTTATTCTGTCTACCCCAGCAAGGAGCAGTGCTGACCTCCTCACTGTTTCTAGAATTAGCAGAGCTCACTGAAGTCACCTGGAATTAATGCTGCTGATTTTTAATCCCCTCTGATCTATTGCAGAACCACTGGCTATGGTGGTATGAAAGTGACTTGAGCTCTGAGTTCACTTTTGTTGTATTTCCCCTGTAGACTGGCAGGAGCCCTGCTGTGGAGAGACCTGGAATGAACTCTGAGATCCTATTATGAGTGGCAATCCCTGGATTTTAACAGGGCTGAGCTTTCACTCAGGATCTTCAGAAGGCACCTTTCAGTATGGCAAACCTTCTACAAAGCTTAGAGGCTTGAGCTGAGCCCCTCCACAGAACTGGGCACATTCCTCGCTACAGTCCCTCCCTATCTATGCCTATTTCTTCCATGAAATCTCACTTTGTTTTGCATGATACAGTTTGAATCCCACAGGTAAGGACCCTGCCAGCCTGTCTCTTTGAAGATTATTTTGTTGTCACTTGTCAGGACTTGGCTTTGGAGCGATCACAACGAAGACACTGGAGACAGTAAGTGAGAAAACAGTAATGATTGTGATTCAGTTCAAAAACTTGGTCCAGCCCCAAATTAGCTGTGCCTCCCCACAGCTGACACAAACCACCTTTTGCAGGAAAGCAGCTGAAGACTGAAAAAAAGCCTCAGGATGCTCACAAGGATTAACAACAGACTTGGGTGGAGAGGTGGAGTTGCTCAGAGGTTTCAATAGAAGCAGATTTGGCATTTTGTTGGCTCCATAAGCTTGATATCATTCTTTGTGACACTGGACTAGGAATTTTATTCACACTTGCTGCCAGTGCTTGTTATGCATGTTAGCTTTGGTTGCCTGCAGCAGAGTGTCTTGTTCATGTGCTTAGTTTCTGCAGTGCTTCTGCCAGGAAGCAGTTTGTTGGAAATTCAGCTTCTGAAAGCTAAACAACCTGGAAAGGTCAATCCAGCACTGGGGGTGGAGACATAGATCCAAAAAGTGCAGCGGAACAATGCAGAATTTTGCTGTATCTTAAAGTATGTTTAAATATCTTGAGGGGGATGTTGCTTAAAGTGAGTATTTGGGGGTTTCCATCTCTCCAAATGTGTGTACACACGTGCTGTCTGGGAAGAATATACAGAGGAAAACATATCAATGACAACCAGGGCAATTTATATCTTCCCTGACACTGTTAAATGTGTAGAAAAGATTTCTGGGGCTTTCCTTCAATGCAGTCCCAGAAAGGCAAGTTCAGTTTATTCAACCAGTTGAAAAAGAAGGCTGAGAGGTGACTCAATCTTTGTAGATAGGTAATTACACACACGGCAGTATCTGATAGCAAGGGATTTCTTAACCTCACAAAGAGCCAGCAAAACCACGTGGCTGGAATATGAACAAAACTGCACCAATTCAACCTTGAAATAAAACTGCTCCTGTCATTAGTGGTGCAATAGCAATTAGGGACTGGGAAAGGGTATAAAGGGAAGCTTTAGAGTAGTTCACTGGAGACATTAGGACAAGATTATCCTAATCTTCAATTACAATGTCTTCATTAATGATAGAGGCAGTGAGATCGAATGTTTTAGCACGTTCTTACCAATAAAAATGGGATTTCTTATGGTAGTCTCTAAAAAGCACTAAACCCTATTGCCCCTTTTAGTTATGATGTTGTTTTCAAACAAAAAGGCAGCAGCTTCCCAAAAGTAAATCCTTGCTTCAGACTACTACCCTAATGATCTGCATTCGGCTTTATTCATTGCTTCTACAAAATAACTTCATTAAGTCATATTTGCCATCAAAAAACACGAATAAACATTTTCTTTAAGTGCTGTTTGCATCACTTAGTTCAATCCTAATATTCAGATGCTTTACAATATCTTTTGTGTCCTAAAACGAAAGTCTTAGGACTGCAGCAGATTGCACACTTGCTATTTCCTATTATAAAATGAAATAAGACTTTGAAGACAACTGCATATACATCAAGTCCCTAAACAGTTCTTTAAAGGTAGAAAAGAGGCTGGGGTTTGCACTGAAACTTTTAGATTTGTTACCAAACTTTATGATGTGCAGCCCAAAAGTTACACTAAAATACAAACGTAAGAGATACATTCTTTTGTCTTTCCTGTAAAAACACAGCCTCGTCTTCCTAAAAAAGCACAAAGTTGAGAAGAAAATTAACTCATTCTTTACAAGGACAATAGTGAGCAAAGTAACAGCTGCCAGAAGACAGCATCTTCTTGAAGCAAAATTCTTTAATTTTACAATATTGCAGGGGGTTCAAAGAAAAAGCTTTTCTTAAAAAAAAAAAAAAGGAAATAAATTACTTCATGTCACCTTTTACTCCCAAATATGTGAAATAAAATGGTGGTTTCTGTTATAAAGGAGACACAATGAGCAGTAAATGCAGTGTGCCAGGGGCACATGTCAGCTGGAGGTGTGAGCACCAGTTCCTGAACCTGTCAGCATGAAAACTCCACTTTTAATTTCCCATGCTCAGCCATGTGATGAGCTTAGCTCAAGTTCTTAGTCCTGTTGGAGTAGGAAAGGCTATATCTCAGCAGAGCAGCTGGCCTCCCCACCTACTGTTAGTTGAGAGAATGAGAAAGGGAAAACTTCTGACTTTTTCTTCCCCTCCCTCTCTGCTTCCTCCCTTTATGTTTGGTTCTTGGACACAGAGCCCCCTGTGCAAGGATAGAGCTGCTCACCTGCTGTGATTTCAGTGAGACTACCAAGGATGTCTCCCAAAAGCCTCCTTGCTTCTTCTCAAACACATTCCGTCAAAAGTGTTAATGATGGGCTCACTGTCACAGAAGTAGGAAATTGCATACACGTAAAAACAGTGAAGAAAGATAATCATACTTTTCATATGTAAAGTTTCAAATAGCAAAGCAAACAAAGAACTCTAATTAAATTTCCCCAGGCAACCCTCTTTGTCATTCAAAAAAACCTATGCTAATTAATATTAAATATAATACTCCAAAGAAATTCTAATAACATTAACACAGTTTTATCACCCATCAAAGAAGAATTCTGTTGGAAATGAGTCAGTACTGAAGGCATTTGAACACAAGTTTTCAAAAACAATATATACATTGTATCATAAATTCTATATGTTAAATCTGCTTTTCTGGAGGGTGGCATTTGAAGACAAAGACCCATTGAATTTTTTTTTTTTGGCTGCCCTCATTTTGATTATAGAATTGACAATAAGCTGTAAATATTTATTATTATCATTTCTGCTGTTTGCATTTTAGTTGCTATCAAGTGCTAAGATAGCAGGGTAGACACTTTGTTATAAGTACAAATCAAATTCCAAAACTAGTAAACAAAGTCAGTGGGATATTGTCTAGAAAATGTAATCAAATAGTACTCATTATCATCTCCTACATTTTCCAAGAGGCTGAACAAATCATGTTAGGAAGGCACAGTGCTAATTTACATTCACTGCCCATGCCTAGGTTTTCCCACATGAGCTCCTCTACCCTGTTCCCAGAGCCCAGTTCCCTGTGGGTATCAAAGACAGTCACTAAAAAGCAAAGTGTTGGAGGTTGGGAATCTTTCCATCCTGTGGCTAGAGATACATTAACGAGCCTTAACCAATGGGTACTTAAGAGATAACAACTGGGTACCTAAGGGACAAAGACACACTTAAGAGACTAAAAACATAGCCAGGTGAGGCAAGAGAAGAAAAAGGTGGCTGGCTGGGGGCAGAGACACACTTGTTCCCAGGACTTGTTGGAGGAGACAGCTGCTGTTTCTTCTTCCCCTTCACTGCTGCCGCGGGAGCTCAGCACTGCC
>VZRN01002870.1:98571-124432 GCA_013397935.1 Dasyornis broadbenti | reverse complement strand
TTTGTTATTGCCACTGTTATTGTTGCTTGTTTTCCTCGTTATAGATACGAGTAAAGAACTGTTATTCCTTTTCCCATATCTCTGCCTGAGAGCCTTTGATTTCGACCTTATAACAATTTTGAGGGGGGGGGGGTTCATACCCTCTAAGGCAGTTTTCCACCTTCCTTAGCAGATGCCTGTCTTCCAAACCAAGACACAAGGCCATGTCACCATCTCCCACTTTCTTGCCTCATTTAAGCCTGGAGTTGTACTGGGAATGTAGGTTGATGTGTGTACCCACAGCATCACCTTATCACAGGCACTGGGGCTCATGTGACAGCAGGTCAGGGACTTTCTGTTGCATTCAACATGAGGCACACACAGTACTTGGGAGTGGACACATCATCTCATATTCAAAAATATCTCCCTTAAACATGACATATACGAAATAAACACCACAACCAGCAGAATGCATTCAAATATCTTTTTTTTTCTGCAAGGGTAATGGTTTCAGCTCCCTGGTTTCTGGATAATTACTGTTGACTATTTGATGTTCTGTTGCTATTATGTTGGAGCAAAAAGTGCTGTTTCCCACTTAAACTCTAGGATTTGGGGTATACAGAGGGGTTTTTGCTAACTGTATCACTCACCAAAGGGGCTGCTGGCAGCCCGGGCAGTGTTCCGGCCCTGGCCTGAAAGGTTTTTCTCCACAGCTGGAGGGAGTCCCTCCCAGCTCATTAACTCCAAAATGAAATTAAGGGCATCCTTATCCACAAGGTAAATCCTACATAGCCAAACACTCCTCTAAAATTTTGACATTTCACACAATAGCACAAAGACAAGAAAGGAAGCAATACACAGGCAGCTTTGCTGCTTTTCAACAAATCCTTGCCCGATTTATATCCTAAGGACAGCAAACCATCAAAGACAATTCTAAAGTCAATCTGACAGTAACATCCTTGCTCATGCAATCAGATTTTTTGCAATCTATTTCTTTTTGAAAGGAAGTTAGGCTGGGAGAAAGTGTACCTACTTTCAAAGGCAAGTGCCTCAGCTGCAGGCAGCATTTTGCTATCCCACCTCTAATTCCAAGCTCTCCTGCTACCAGGGAGGCACTTCTGGAGAAGAAAAAGAGAGGAAAAAAAAGTTAGATGAAGTATATTTAGCTTTTGGGGTTTTTTTTTAAATATAGAATTAAGAGTTTCAAACTCTCCTTGCACCAGAGAGTGCATTTGTACATATTCAGATATTGATCTAACTTACATTTCAAATCTTTAGAGTGTGTGCAGAACTTTGAATGATGGCTTAATTGGGTAAGTGGGGAATGCAGTGGGTATGAGCAACTGTTACGCCATTATGCAGGATAAAAAGCCATGTCACTCCAGCCTAGATCTACATACATTCCTGAATTTCTACATGGGAAACTAAATGTGCTAGGTGAGGGGGGTGGAAAAAAAAAAAACACCAAAAAAAAAAAAAAACCACTTCAATAATTTGCTTTTTTCCAAGACATTTGTGCCAAAAGTTATCTTTTGCACACTCTAGTGTGGTTTTTAAAAATTGTTTCCTTTTTTCAACATTAAGGGACTTCATATTTTAGTGCAGCCAGAAGAAAATAATTTTTAAGCAATGACCAAAAAATACACAGGGGAGAGACCCAAAAGCCCTGTTCTCTTTAAGTAAATGGTGCTTTTGCTTTGTAACTGGTAAACTACAAAGAAGATTAAATCAAACTCGAATAAATATTTTTTAAAGTTATTTTCAGCTAAAAAATGTTTTATTGAAATATATCTGATATCCCAATGATATCTGAACTATAAATCAATATTTAAAAGTAAGTAAATTTAAAATCCTGCACTTTTCATATAACTAAGTAATAATTTTAATGACATTATAAAGCTTACATTATTTTGGTAAGAACTCGTAACAATGGAAGTCTAAGCCTTTTTCATGGATAGTAAAGATCAGAAGAAAATACAAATACTCCATAATTTTTAATACAAGTTTATAGGGCC
Organism: Dasyornis broadbenti; assembly: GCA_013397935.1. Classification (NCBI taxonomy): domain Eukaryota; kingdom Metazoa; phylum Chordata; class Aves; order Passeriformes; family Dasyornithidae; genus Dasyornis; species Dasyornis broadbenti. Next base: position 122,438 of record VZRN01002870.1, on the reverse strand, counting down.
TTGTTGAGAGATACACATCACCACACAATTTTTTCTATGTGAGAAAATATCAAAATCAGACCGGTATTTTTGCCCTGTTGCTTTGTCTCACACCATGTCTAATTGAACCCATTTCCTTCCCTCCTAATCCTTGTTTACTTTCATCGCCTGTATCTTCAGACCTCTTTCTATGCATTTGAAGTTATTCTTGTTGATCAGCAAAATCTAGGGACTAATACAACATGTTCAGTGTAAGAATAGAGAAAAGATGCTTTTCTCCAGGGTGGTAATAAACAATTTTTCATTATGGTTTTCTTCCTATAGAGAGGGAAGCAATTGGTTTTACTGAATTTAGCCTTCACCCAACTGACTTCTTTAGTTCAGATTTTCTACAACCCCGACGAATCCCAATCACAGTAATTAATTACCACATACCATCCTTTAAAAGCACGTGTTGAAGTAGCCAGGCAAGAGTTTTGGAGATTAGCAGACCTTATTTAAAAGAGCAACACAGCATTATCTTCTTAGCAGGTGCCCTGCACAGTAAATTCACTGGATTAAAGCCACCTGACAGCAGATAAGGCAGCTGATCCTTGTGCTGCTCATGTGCTTCAACTGCATTACTGAAGAATCATCCAAATAAACTTCTCGTGTTACAAGAAGTATCCTAAATTAATCCAAAGCATGTTTCAGGAGTGTATTTATTAAATCAAAACTCTAGAAACCTAAGGGCAGACAACACCATGCCCACCTGCTTAGATTTCACCTTCAAAGTGTGCCACAAGAAATATCAAAGCAATGCATCTCAAATACAGGGACTCTCCTAATACTGGGAACTGGTTTAGGATTTACATCCAGCTGTGCAGCTTTGGCTTCATGCACAGCATGGCACACAAAGAAAGTCAGTCAGTATTTTTCAATAACTTATCCTTCCTGAATAGAATCTAACTAATTAAGAGTCAATTTGATTCAATTACAGCATCAAGCCAAGCTCCCAGAAGACAGAGATGAGGCTGATAAGGCCTTTTGAAAGCACAAAATCTAGACTGCAATTATGTTCTACAAGGCTCCTCTTCAAAGAGCTGAGCTTCCCAGAGGAGGTCCCAGGAAGGTGGTTTGGCTCTTGCAGGCAGACCCAGACCCACACAACACCCAGGTACTAAAGGTGTAACTCTGTCACCAGTATTAGCAACTCCAGATTACTGCAAATATCTGGAGTCACTAATTATCTGTGAGACATTATGGAACAACTACATTTTAATTTTTTCTCATGAGTGAGATTGCTTTCAAGAACAGCATTTCTTATTCAGTAATATTCTCATAAAAAACTGTGCTTCGGCACTGATTTACATCTCTCACTGGCTGTGTAAATTACATTGCACACAGAGGCTCAGGTATCTCTAACATCCTGTATTCCATTATTCTGAGTAGCCAAGCAATAAATGTGTTTTAATTAGAAACAGATACTCAATACGACCCAGCAATCCCTTTTACAGTGATACTGGGTGCCCGTGGCATGCATTTAGATCCAGGCTTCCCTGGAGTTTAGAAGTGAGCATGTGAGCTGCAGCCAAAATTAGTATTTTCTTCTTCTGAACACTGAGATACTGAGGCAGAAAAATAATCCTATTTCATAACTTGCCCTTCTGACCTGCATCCTCCCCAGTTAATGAGGACTGGGGGAGAGACACTGGGTCCTGTGGTACTCATTTGTTGACGCTGCTCAGAGATTGCAAACTTCATATTGTTGGAATAGTTGCAAAGGCTGTCTTTGATTTAAAAACATTTCTGGTACTGACAACTTTGCCAGGCCATCTTTCATTCCTGAGGAGTTGAAGGAAAAATGCTGCTCTCAATATCTGCTGCATCCTGACCTCATCAGCCTGGGAAGAGTCCTCAGTCTGACACAGCTTCAAGGACAGCTCAGCCAAAGATTCTATTTTTTCTAAGGGTTAAGATCAAGCATCTCCTCATTATTTTGCAGTTTTAAACATAAAACTGTATCAGGTGATAAATCAGTGAAAGTCTAAAAACCCAAGCTAAACAAATGATGACTATTACCAGGGGGTAAAAACTTTTCTAAGTGCTGCAGCTTTGCATGCTGAGCAGCAACAAACAAATGTGTAATTCAAAATTATCCTCACATTCCTGAGCTGCTCCTTTCTCCAGGATTGTTTCTATTTTTTCAGTGTATCCCAAAAATAAATATTTTTGCCTTAAGAAACACTGGAGAACTGGCATAGCCTATCTTTTCCCACATATTACAAACAGAAATCAGAAAAAAAATGCAGTATATTCAATACTCTAAATATAACCTGAGCATTTGATGGTGGAACAAATTAGACAAATTTAATTTCATTTTTCACATTTGCTCATTTACATAATAAACAGAAATGGAACTCAAATTACCTTATTAGAACCACTAAGCCAATATATTTCTGTTCTGGAAGCAGGTCATATGTCTCACTTATGAAGAGATATTAAACAGAAACCTTTCTCAAAAAAAAAATCTCTTAACAGGTTCCCTTCCCAAACATAACAAAGCAACTCATAAATAGACACAATATTCATAATATCTAAAGAATTATTGCTGGTGTAGTCTCAATGCAGCCTTTTAGTGCATTTCAACTCCATTAGCATTTAGACTGCCTTACACCTGGCAGGATAGGGCAGGGAAAAATCACCTGACAATGGAAAAACTAAACAAAATAACATTCAGAATGCAGCATTACATGAAAATGAGGTGTTAGACTCAAAGGTTTCCTGACACAAAGCTTGGCACAAGGAATTTCATCCAACTTCCATGTTGGAACAAGCCCTTTGCAATGCCTGTATGCCCATTTTCAGCACCTTCAAGCCCAACAGGAAAAAATAAATAATTCTCATTAAGGAAATATAATTAAAGGATTCAATGCACAACTCAGGGGTTTTTTTTCTTCCACCAAATTCTCACAGCAACAATCATAATTCTTTTGGTTTTGCCTCCCCTTCTCAAAAGCAAAACTAACTTGTCCTAAACAATCACCCAGTGCTGGATACCATGATATTTGTGGTCTGGTCTAAAAATCAAACACACACCCCCTCCCTGACTTCTACTGAGTTACACATCAAACAAATGCTTTGCAACATTGCTTAGAGACAGGACAAAATATTTCAGCTTCTGAGATGAAAATTAAGGTGCACTCAGTGATTAGACAAAAGACAAGCACATTTCCCTCCCTTCAGGATGCACAGCAGTAGAAATCACTGATAAACTTATCAGTACCTGACTCCTTACCCTCAGAATTAGGGCACTTTATTTTAAAAACACTCACTACGCCCACACACATTGAACTGTGGAAGTTACTGCAAATAAGAAGAGGCAATCACCTGTGCAAAGCAGTCAGAATTAGTGTTAAACTTACCATCTGATGATGTTTAAGAAGTACTTAGAACATCATTATCTCTGTATGTTCGTAAGAAAATGCTGTTTTTCTTATTAATTAGAATTTCATCAGATGGGTATAAAAGGTAATTTGAAGTTGTAGGAACTTTCTTAGGCCTGGGCATGGGATGTAATGGTCTGAGTATGCAGTAACGATTTAAGTCACGCAGATCTTGCCAATGCAAACTCCGGGTAACAAGGGGTTTCAGTTCTGATTTACACCATAGGTGGTGAGCACAGAATCATAGAAAAGATTCCTTACTCACCATCGTATTAAAGAGGATGTGTAAAACATGCTTGCTGATACAAATCAAGATATAAATCGATATATAAAAAACACCCGCAAATTGTCAGGTCCCCAAAAAACAATCACTGAAAAGAAGGAGAAACCCTTAGAATCACAGCATCATTAGGGTTGGAAAAGACCTCTGAGATCATAAAGTCCAGCCTTTAACTGATCACCCTGTCAACCAGCCCATGGCACTGAGTGCCACATCCAGCCATTTCTTGAACACTTCCAGGAATGGTGACTCTGCCACCTCCCTGGGCAGCCTATTCCAATGCTTGACAACCTCGTCCATTATGAAATTTTTCTTGATGTTCAACCTGAACCTCCCCTGGTGCATCTTGAGGCTGCGTGCTCTTGTCCCACTGCTGGTTGTCTGGAAGAAGACTTCAACCCCCACCCGGCTACAGCCTCCTTCCAGGGATTTGTAGAGGGTGATAAGGTCTCCCCTGAGCCTCCTCTTCTCCCCACTGAACACCCCCAGCTCCCTCAGCCACTCCTCATAGGGTTTGCTCTCTAGCCCCTTCTCCAGCTTTGTTGCCCTACTCTGGACATGCTCCAGTATCTCAACACCCTGATAAAACAATAGAAAGCTAACTACGGGTTTGGTTTGGTGTGCTGCATTTCTGGAGTTTAAATAAGCACATGTCTGGGGGAAAAAAAAACAACCCTACTACTAGAAGGGTTTATATTAAAATAAAATAAAATTCAAAGTACTGGCAGCCAAAGCAAGAAGCAAGGAATTCACCAGACACAGTCTGTGAGGAAAGTGAAGAACCATCTGCTTGTAAGTCTTTTAACTCCAAGAAGTCTCCACGTACCAAAGAAGGCTTAGATTTCACTGCAAGATCAACAAAGAATTAAAACAAAATACAAGTGTATGCATAACTGTCCAGAAGTCACCTGAAGTTAAGTGATCCTGATGCAATATTTCTCGTTCTTCGGTTTTGCTTCCAGGAGCATGTCCTGCTGACAGCTGGAGTTGCAGCAGGTGTTCTAGCAAAGCTGCTCACTCACAGGCTTTTGTCAAACACTTCTGAACCCAAGGATCAATTAACAAGGGGGGAAAATCACGATAAGAAGAAACCATGTCATTTTACCCAGTGGTTTGTCCAAACATGTGTCTTGTGTAACACAAGGAGCAGTAACAGCTGTGGATGGTAGACAGACTCCCCACTGCCCACATCCATTTAAGCTCTCATGGACCTACTAGGACAGATTAAAGAGGCAAAACCTTGTACCTGAGGCAAGGGATCATTCTCGTCTGATAAGACCTCTCCTAGACACTGCAGGCTTTCCCAGAGAGATGGGAAATAAAGATGAAGCTATCACATGACAACATCATAAAATGAGATGCTACAAAGTTCAGTGTGCCCTGCACCCCTCAAGGAGATAAAATTGGGGTAAAGGAAGAAGTAAAACTGCTCCTACAGGCTCTCCCTCCACTTGTTGTGAAGCCAGTACAGCAACACATAAAGGGCCTAAATATATTCCATGTATTCCACTTTGTTACAGAAAAGGCCGTTCAATATTTCTGTAAACAAGGTTTTCACAGGTGAGAACACAGGTCTAGGACAAAATCTTGCAAAGTGTTATTACACTGTGTAATATTATACAGTAACTATTTTTACTCTTTTTGAGAATCGGTTAAGATGAGGTGAACTGAAAGCCAGTGGTCCCCAGAAACAAGCAGTACAACTTGAGGAAAATGCCCATGGCTAAGCAACACACCTCGGGAGACTCCAGCAAGGGTAGAAGTAAATCCTCTTTGAGAGAAGATTTTGACAATCAAATCAGTCTGGAAAAGCGGAAACAAACAGAATTTAGCACACCCTGTGAAGCAATAACCTGCTGGACCTGCTCATGTCTAAAGTTTAAGGTAACTTTAAGGTTGATCTTAGTAAGAAAGTATCAAGTATCCCTGGTTGGAGGTGACAGATTGTTGTGGGTAGCCCAAAATGTTACTGTATTCTCTTTGTGCCCAAAATTGTTACTGTCTCTTTAAGACCCCTGAGGACACAGATGCATATATATGTGACGTATATTTATGAAGATGACGTATGCATTTATATAAATTTTAAAGAGGCACTTCTGTAGTGCCACTTTAAATTTTTTATTTAGTGTGTATATATATATATATGTGCATCTTCCAGAAAAATCTGGCTTGAAGGAAAAAAGTTGGCAACTCTTAAGCCAATCATAAAGAGAAATGCTGTATGAAACCCTGTTGCTGTGAGGACTTAAGACACCTTCCCTTCAGTGATCCAAGCTGATTTGACAAAGGCACAGCACATTTCCTGAATACAAAGAGCTGCTGTAATTCTCCAGTGTCTGGATTTCCCTATCAGGAAAAGAATTTTCAGCTTATTAAGATTAATCCTCTGTCAACCCACACTGATGAACTAAACCTCAATTTTACCCCGATGCTGGTGATGCAAGAAAACTGCATTAAGTGAATCTGATGACCAGACTGATGAGCTGGAGATGAAACCCATCATCATATAAAAAATGCCACGGCCCAAAAGGTCTTCATCAGCATCTCCTGTACATTCTGAGTGGGGGACCAGTAGCAGAACCTGTCCAGGACTGTGTGGAACAAAGGTCAGGATGTCTGTGTTCTTCCTTATTCCTCCTGTGTCAAGGAGTCACCAGTCCCACTGATTTTTGGCGTCCATAGGAAGCATCCTGCAGCAGGTCCAAAGTGAGGTTGTGGTTTGGCATAAAACAAACTTAATAGGAGCAGCACAGAGGGGACAGTGGAAGAACCTCAGAGCTCAAACATTACTTTTCAGAGATTTAAAATTACTAGAGATGGCTGAAAATTATTGTATTACACCAATGTAGCAGGCCAGAATAATGCAAACAAATGACGCCCCAAATTCCTCCCTCACGTACATTTAGAGACAAGCAGATAATCAGCCTACAGATTCTACTTCAGAGCTCTTCAGATTACAGATCAATGTATTTCATACTTTATTTACAATAGCATGGCAACACCATTATGGGTGCATTTAATTAATCTCCTGTGGCATTTACACTTGATAATGCTGGGCACGCTGCCAACAGTGTAGGAACATCCAGTTCTTACATGAGGCTTCTTTTATTCCACTTGGTTTGCTCCAAAGAAAAAACCTCACAGATACAACTAGAGCTTCCAGCTGTTTCCCTTTTTTCTTACTCCCCATTGCCCCAACAGGACCTCAAAATGATTCATGCCTGCACAGGCAGGCAGGCTTTTTTCCGTCTCAGCATCTTTTATTTTAATTTTTCATCCTTCTAAACATTTCCTAAACCAACACAAAGCCCACTTTGCAAGCTGTGCTGGAAATTGAGCTTATGCAGGAGCCCCAAGGGGATGGGTCCACTTTTCACCATGGGGTTACAATGGACAGAGGAGCAGGAACTGATCAGCTCGTTCATGGGGAAAGAAGGGATGCTGGAAGGCAAGATAAAATGTGCTCAAAAACAGTGTATCTGGCACCTTCCTTAGGGGGCACAAGGCATAAACAGGAATTAAATGTATTCTGTGTTTATCTTTACAAACAGAACTATTTCAAATAGGAAATAATTGAAAAAAAAATTGTTGACTGACCTGGCACTGATATGCAAATTGTTTCTCCCTTTTCTAGTGCAGATTGAAGGATCACCAACATTGGTACCCACATCAGGAGCAGCACAGCTTCTCTCAGCCCGACATCCTATTCACCCTGAGAGGTTCCTGGAACTGGCACAGGTTAAAAAACAAGTGAAAACACTTCAACACAAAGCACAGTTTGAATACCAAAGCAGATAGCAGCAAACAATAATCAGTTCCAGTTTTAACGTCAGCACTTTCATCTTTGCAAGAATGCACTATGCTGCTTTTCAAGATTGTTTTCTTATCAGCCTGTGGCTGCATATGACTCCATGGACTTCTCAACAGTACTTTATATAAGAAAGAGACATTACTCTGAATCTAAATACTCAGATCAATTTTCTTTATGGATTTTAAGCAATAATACATTATATTTCACTGTAATTATTTGTAGGAACATTCTGGCTAGCTCAATTTACTTTCACCAATGGAGCATAATGGAAAAAATACAATTTGTCCTACCACCAGATATATTTCTAATCAGTTTTATAGAAGAACAGCATGGATTTCCCCAAAACACGTGTGGGGAAAAAGAAATTTATTCATAAAATGTTTTGTTAGATGTGTTAAAAATATACTTATGTTAAACTAACTGAACCTACAAGAGTTTCTCACCTCCCTCTTCTTCCCTGAAACACAGAGGCAGTTTTGCAGCAGGCACAAAACAACTTCATGGTTGCAGTGGATACCTCAGCTTACGAAGTCCACTGGCTATATTTCAATAAATTTCCTAAAGCTTAAAGTTTTCATTGGTATTCCTTTTAATCCTTAATAAACATCCCATTGCTCCATGCTCCCTGCCATTTCACCAAGTCCTCACTATGCATTAGCATATCACAAACTATTCTAGCAGGTTCCATGGAAGGGGTTGTTCAGGTTTTTTAAGAACATTTATCAACTTCTTGGAAATTTTCCATGCTGGCCAGGAGTTCCTTGGCCAGGCATCTCAAGGCTGCTGCCCACACTGCTCCACTTCCTAAAGCACATCAGGGAATGTTACCTGGCTGATTGCTGTTTGTGCCTGCTTCAGGGTCAGCAAACCTCAGCACTGAGACCATGGCACAATAATCAACTCTCCATAGAGAGGAGTATTCCATCTGACTTCCTTTTTGAAGCATTATCCTGTAACAATAGCTTTTAGAATGTGGATGGCATTAGGATTGACAACAACTGCACTGGCTCTTTGCATTCCTATCTCTATTCCTCCTAACCCCAAACAAACAAAGAAAAGCAATTAGAGAAAACTTATTTGGAGCTATCACGAGACACAAATAAAAGTCCATTGTACAACAAACAGTGACTGGCTTCTGCGAAGCAAAAGCTCCTCATCCAAGGAACAAACTCATTCCAGAATGAAAGATGTATTCATAGCCTAATCCAAACTGCACAAGCAAAGGCAACACCCTCCCCTAAAAGACCTGGTCCTCTGAAAGAGATCTTGTACACACAGGTGTGAGTAGAACCATGCTCTGGTTTCATTCAAAAGGCACCCACCTATTTTCACAGGCAGATATTTGTCAGTCCTAAGGAGTGATTACAGTATTTGTAAGCATTGGATTCATCTCAGGAAAATCCACCTCCTGCCTTGACACCCAGAACACATCTATTGGTGCTGCCAAAATTGCGGTTGTGTAATCTGACAGAAATACTCTAAACCAAAGACAGCTCAGAGCCTGAGGCTTCCAAAAGGCAGCACAGACAATGCTGATGCCACCACAGGGCTGTGTGAGCTGCAGTAACAAAGGGCTGCTCCTTCCCCTCGCAGCTTCCCTGCAGGGCTGAGGGGTTTGCACAAACAGAATGCGGATCACTGAGTTAATATGCAAAAAAGAAAAATTATATTGCACAGTTTTTGAACTCTGGAGAGTGCAAATACTTATATCAAATACACTCTTCTTCTGAAGAAACAGCAATGTCAATTATTACCAAAATGATAAATGATTTTCTTTAAGGAAGAAGACTTTAATGAAACCCACCTTAATGCACCGATATGATTTTCAATTTCTTAGGTTTTGCTGACACCAGGTGGCACAAAGGAAAATAGTCTTAAAGCAATAAACATCTCCGGTCCTGCTTCAGTAGCCACACGACACCTTACCCTCTCTGATTCAAGATTTGCCATTTTTATTACTACAAAGCCAGTACACTCAAAGTTTTAGAAGAGATGCCATGGAAGGCTTTTACAGGTTAATAACATCTACCATATGAACTCTTCACCCCCAAGTATTCCAGTCTTTTGCATACAGTTGTGTCAGCGCAGAAGGATTAGTAAAAAGACACGTATTTGCTCCATACAGCCAGAGGCTTTGCAACCGCCCATATAAAATGAGTTCCAGTTCTTAATAGGAAAAAAATTCACCATCATACCTCACCTGGCACTGGTCAACATCCATCAGATAACCTAAACACAAGAAGAAAAAACACTTATGCATAAATAGCAAAGTACTCTCTTACACAAAGTCACGATCTCCTGTACAACAGTGTTTCAATATATTCATTAAAACCAATAATATTTTTTTGTCATGGAAATACAAGGTGCAACTCTAAAATATTGTGGGTATTATGTTAAACTCACAAAAACATATTCAGATACTGCTGACGGCAAGTACTAAACTATTTATTAAATCAGAGGAGCTCTTTGAAAGAAATCAGCAAGGAGAAATAAAATATTTGGACCATTCCCTGCTCCAGCCTGGCCTTTTGAAGTCCTTGGCCTTAATTGCCATTCCCAAGCAGCCCTTTAACAAAGATAGTAGGTTATTTGATAACACACATGGTGCAGTAAGAACTGTTGAGACTCCACCGTGCTGTGGGCTGTCTCAAGCCCCTGGCATCACTTCTCCACCGAGGCTATGCTGCTCTGACCTCAGTCCCTATTACATCTGTGGCTTCCTATAATATCCCACGCCAACGCATCATGTGATGCAGTTACAAGGGAGACAGGGTGGGTTTTTAGATGGGTTTATACCTGCTCCATCAGCCCTCCCATGCTGAGTGTGGGGATCCAAGGTCAGCCACAGCTCAGCATTTTCATGATCTCCTTTCAGGGACCATTGTCATCAACCCCTCAAGCTTCCACCTGGCTCCTCATCCCTTTGAAAGAGCTCAGCTTTGAGCCAATTATGCCAGGGTGAACAGGAGGCCAGTTTTCATATGAAGGACTGGGATTTAGCCCAGCACATCATGGACTGGGGAGAAGACAGGGTGCTCTCCTCTTACGGCATTGGGAATAGAATTATTTACAATAAAATTGAAGTTGGTATGAGAACGAATGTGTACTCCAGAATAAGGAAAGTTGACCAGCCTCCATTGTATTTTCACAGCATCTGCTCTGATTCCTGCCAGGGCTCTGCCATCTCACTTTCACTGAGAACCAGATACATGCAAAAGGTTAAGGAGCATCTTTTTAAATTTTCACCAAGCATTTGCTGTCTGCAGTCCATAGTTACACAGAGCTGAGCTGACAGAAGAGCATTTCTAACCACTCAGGTGTAAGATCAACCCATAAAGGGCATTTCTGAGAACCCTGTGGGACTGCTCAGGATGGAATGGCAGCCAGGGAAGAGCAGACACCTCGCACCAGCTGAAAACTTGCTTGGGGAGATCTGGCTGCCCTTTGCTGGGCAGGTACTGAAAGGAAGAAACTCTCCGTCAGAGTGAGGATGCTCTCTCTTTACAGAGATGAGTGAGTACCTCTGTAAATCAGAACATTTTTAATGAATTGTTCCCACTAGCTTCTGGTACTTACTCAATAATCACATTATTTTGGCTTGGATTCACTGTATTTACACCCTAAAATAAAATAGCCCATTTTCCCAAACAGCTTTGTAGAAACATCACTTATTCTGAGTGTTCCATTCTTAAAACCCTGCTTTTCAAACTAACATAGCCCATAGATTCAATACCTGAATGGAGTTGTTTGAAAAAATACCTCCCAAACAGAGTTTCAGTGCTGTAATTACTGTTATTTTCTGGTTATAGCAGCAGCACATTTTCATTGGGGGGTGATCTGTTAAGAATTTTTTTTTCCTAAGAAATATCAAGCAGAGGAACAGAGACAGGAATTCATGTCTCCTGGTTTTTGCTTGCAGCTCTCTACAAGCAGAAAAATCCATGGGATACATACCCAGTTTCAAAGCCATGTAACTGCACTTGGAAAAGTGGCCTTGCCCAAGTTTTGCTGCCAGTAGAGTAGGGCAGTAACTTTTGTTAAAGTAAACAGTACTTTTAAATGAAGTGGACTTGGCTGGTTGGTGGTTTTATTTGAAACTAATTATGATGCATAAAAATACTGTGGGCTCAGGACAACAGGAAGTATCTGTCCAAACACACAGCTTTCCTTTTGTGCATTATATTGCATATAATGATCAGATGGAAAATTATGTAATTCTTAAAGGCAAGACTAAGTGTAACACTTCTACCTATCCTGCCCACTCACCATTCTTGTTCAAATGCCATGTGTGTAGCTTGCCAAATCTTTACTTAAGCTTCATGGTTTTTAAAAAGCCATGTCAGGGTGCAGTTTTGAAACTCTCCTGTCTTGGTTTGACTCATACTTTACAATACAAGCAGCTCACAAGTTTAAAAAAAAAAACAAAACCACAGTAGTTACACAGTGTGCAGCACTGTAACTATGATGTGACTTGGATTAACAACTCTCTCTAGTGAGTTATCCCTACACTCAGGCAGAGAGCTGTGCAGTGGCATCCTGACTCTGATGGCAGTCACAGCAGATGGCTAGGGAAGACTGGAAGGGCAAGGCAAACCTAGAAAATAGCAAATATAAAACATAATACATCTCTGAAAGATGTCAAAATGTAACAACCCGCAGTCTTTCATTTCCCCCAAAGCTTCCTCAACAGTTTTGCAGCTGCTTCTCAGCTCTTGCTGTTTGCTGGCAGTTTCCAAATGCTCTTCTGCCTCCCATGGATCTGACAGAAGTGTCAGCAGCCCTGGATGCAGCAGGTGGAGCAGCTGTGTGGCATTTTGATGGCCACCACAAAATAAATGACTTAGATGTCTTAGAAACAGCAAAGATTTCAGGTCAGCAGCCTGACTTCCACCTTCCACAGGAGAGGTGGATGAGTTGAAGCGATAATTTTGCCTAGTTTTTATGTATCTGTAACTTGGTGTAGTTCTGTGCTTCTTATAAAACGTTAGAAACCTCTGTTCCCATCAGCTTTAGCCAAAACAATAGAAATTCAAGGACACTTTGTTGCCCTGGGGCCTGAAAATATGCAAACAACAGTGAGTTGGAGAGGGAGCGGGCCTGGGGTGGTTTACATCATTGCCTGAGGGATGATTGGAGAACTGGGGCTGATATGCTGATATGACAGAACTGATAAAAGGTGAAGAGTGCGTGACCAGGCCAGCTTTTTCAGGGGTAGCCCCACGGGGGGGGCTTGCTTGCCCTGAATTGTACCTTGAAGGCCATGAATAATTTGTTCACTTTTTGTTCTCCTAAGTTGTCTTGGCCTCTGCCACAGGTTACCCTGTTTTAGGCATCAGAAGCAGAAGGTGTTTCTTGGCCTACAACTTTAACTCTGTGTCCCCCACTTTGTTACACCCAGGAGCAACTCAGGGAATGCAATACACAAACACCAAATGGCATCATTTGTTTAATAAAGTCTTCTGGTTTTAAAAAAGTTTACAAGACAGATGTGTTCCACATGATAAACAACTAGAGGCTGATCTTTCCTTGTAATAGCTTAATCCATGCAGAAAGACTGGACTGCCTAACCTGGCATTAGGCAGCAGCTAACAATTTACCAAAATATGCACAGATCTGCACGCTGCAATGGAAACAGGTAGCACATGACACCACATAGTAAGAATCAATACACAAGCCTGCTCAGAGAATTTTCAGAATTCAAGTGTAAGTTTAAGGAAAAACCCTGATTTATTCTTTAAATGGAGCTTATGTACTGAGAGTGAAATGTTCTGCTACAATCTGCCTACAGTCACCCTTAACTCAGCAGTCGTGTGAGAACGCATACACAGAAATGTCACAAGTCCTTTTCACTACTGATACTACACATTAACAACTGAATCTGATAGCATTGCTTTGGTTGGTTCAATACAGAATGGTAGGTTTCTAATGTCTTAGTTCTGCTTTCCCATTTTCCATCCTTCTCCAAAGTCATTGAAGAGTGTTGCTGAGGCAAATGTCGGATCTTACTTCAAGAATCCAGTGTAGCTTTCGTGTAAGAAACTGTGGAAGGCAAACAAACACGAACATTACTAGAGGCAGAGGAGAAATACAGAAGGATTCCTTCAAATCCCATAGAGAAAAGTATCTTTACTTATAGTCACAGCATGAAAATTAATGCTAGGTTATCTGTATATTACACTTTAGAGATACTCAGCTCCTTAGAAATCCAAATGTTATTGGAAAGACTGGACTAACCAAAGCACTCTAGAAGGTCTGCACACCCTCCAAAACGTTCCTATTTCAACACACAACCCAGAAACAGTGGGGAGAAACCTTGTATAGAACAGAAATCATCACCCAATGTCTGACCACCTGGGAAATTCACAGATTTAAACAACAAAAAAAGTAAGGAACTTTATGAGCAATGCACGATGCTGAATTGTATAAATCACGGCCAGACTAAACTCTAGGGACAGGAAAATGAGAGAAAGGTTAAACCTTAACTTTGCAAAGCTGTTAATAAATAAACTGCACAGCCAGCTCAAGGCTTCAGTGTGCAGATGAGGATAGTAACACTTTCTTGAGAGCTTGGACACATTTGAAAAATCAAAATCAGCAATGTAGCTTTTACAGGGGGACAGGTACAGGGAAGTAACGTAATGAAAGCTGTGTCCTGAAGGATTAAAACTGACTGGAAGAGTATGATAAATACCTATCTACAAAGGCAGATAATCCATGACAAAGGATTCAGGTCTATATTCAGTCTAATTCCATTCACTGATGTCTAGGCATGTCCTGAAGATTGAGTGCCTGAAGGGAGAGAAGATCTCCTGCTGCTGAGGCAAGTCTGGCTCTCAATGCCTGGCCTAATGTCCCTATTAGATGATGAAGGTCTATAAAAGAGCCTGTTACTAATTCATCCTGGGAAAGAACCAACTGAGGAGAGACAGGTAAGAACCATGAAAGGAAGCTGCAGTTCTGCCCTGTCTCCAACTTCTGAGCTGTTTTCCACCTCCATTGCTGGGGACTGTGTGGTATTTGGGCTGTTCCAGAGTGAGCTCCCTGCTAGGTGAAGACAGACAGAAATACAACCCTGTGTCTCCATGGATCTGAAGAACACAAGGCAGGATCCTGAGTGAGGTCACTGCTCAAACTTCTAGATTTCCTGAGTCAACATGGAAGCAGTCATTCCTAGGCCAGAATCACAGACACAAGTCCATCCAAGCACACAGCTGGAAAGAGATTTTCACCCACTCCAACGTTCTGGTATGCAACTGCAGTTGGGAGCAAAGGTTGCCCACCAGCAAAATTATAATATTTCATCTTTCAGCACTTCTTATACCAAACTGTGCATGTGCTGCTTCAGTAAAACAGGCAAGGAGCCAAGCATTACAGAGGAAAGGAGAAGCCAAACCTTAGGCCTGCCTTGGATGAGCTAAGGCTCTCTTTCCGAGGACACATCTCCTTCTGCTCCACTGCTGGCACTGGGGTCATCCTTGTTACGGGGGGTATTTCTTTCTCTACTTGACTCAGAGGGCACCTTGGTTCTGGTTTTCTCTTTTCTTTGTTGCTGTTTTTCAAGCTTTGTCAGCTGTTCACAAAGTAAGGAAAAAACATTTCGTGGAATTAAACAACTTCAGAAATCTATTTCTAAGAAATCATAAATATGAGCTTTTATATAAAACTCGCACCTTAGATTCACAACAATACATGTATCAACAAAACAAAAAAGGAAAAAAAAAAGCTGAAGGCTTAGATTTTCAAAAATTTAGAAAATATAGTGAATTATCACCATAAGCTAACATAATCACCCTACAATATAAAAGAGAAGTGATTTATGATATCCCTCTAGCAAAAAGAATACCAAAAAATACATTTGGATTGACTAATCCAAATGTATTTTTACTAATTACATTGTGAATTACTTATAAAGTTCAGATTACCAATTATAAACACAGGCAATTGCTCAGACAAAATGAGATATTTCACTGTCACATTCAATGACATAACAGAGCTATTCATCAGCAATTATTTGTCTAATGTCTTCCTGCTGACATCACATTAAACACTGCAGGATGGTTCAGTTATCCCTTCTTGCTAAAGCTGAAAGCAAGAGCATAAAAACCATACCACCCCTAAACCTTAGCTCCCATGCTACAGATTTTTGACAGCAAAACAGGATGCAATGGACAGGAGAGAGGAAAGAGAATGACAATTTAAATTGGCTCTTCCTCATACACTTTCTATGGATGGATGACCATACCAAGACATATGGATGTCTTGACCCTACCTCCTCTTGGAATTTCTATCAGCTGAACATTGCTGGAACCAGGAGGGGGAGCTATATTTGTTCTTTTCTGTATCTTTTCTGTCGATTTCTTCTTCTAACTCCCTCTTCTCAGAGTTGTACATAACTTAAAATCAGATCGGCCTGAAATTTGCTAAGTTCAATGAGTTAATGCTTTGTGAAAAGTTTTATGTTGATTGGATGTTGCTCTAAACTTTTGCCAAAGCTCTCTGATTTTCTGAAGGTTGCCAGTAAAATTTTTGTTGTTTTGACCTCTTGAGAATATCCTGTTGGTATTTCTCCCTTGCGTCTAATATAGGGAACATAAAAAAACCCTAAGCCCTTTTAAGAGGCTCATTAAGTAAGTTTTGGGGCCTTACAATGCCAGAGAAAGTTTAAAAACCAGCATCCTTCCCTGCCTTCAGCCCTTGTTGTGGCCACCAGGAAGGTGTTGCCAGATGGATAAAGCAGGCAGCCTTGAACTGTGAAGGCAAAATCCTTAAACAAGTCAATATTCCTCAAGAAAGAAATGAAACCTTGCAGGATCCTGCACATTTTAGTGATTCCTTGATTATTTTACACCTACACACAAGGCAGCAGTTCTCATTTCATAAACACACTTACTGCTAATTATGTATGGTTTAGCTGGAGAACTCTTCAGGCTAAAACTGTGAGGGTACAGAAAGAAAGACTAGAAACAGAAGTAATTCTTTCAGGGCTAAAACATCACACAAGAATACAGAATAGACTTTGAAGGTAAAATGAAACCGACATCAAACCAAGATACCCATGCTATTTAAGGAACAGAGGGCATTGTATATCTTCTCATTTCATAGCTGGAGGACTTGTTGAGAAGGATGCTGAGAGGGACAGTATCAAAAGCTTTACTAAAATCCAGAAAAATTAAATCCACCACCTTCCCATCATTCACTTGGCAGGTGACCTTATTGTAGAAGAGTATCAAATCAGTTAAATCAAATCAGCCTTTCAATAGCACCCAGTATGATCTCCCCCATAATTTTTCCAGGTACTGGAGTTAGATTAACAGGATTGTAGTTTCCTGGTTCATTCCTCATGCCCTTCTTATAAACTGCAGTAACAAATTTAACACAGTTAAGTGAATCATTATACAAATAAGGTTGGTGTGGCCTTGCTGAAGCACAGTTGGTAACAACAATCCCTCCCCCTTTCTTTCAGCCTGGAAAAGTCGGCCACTGTTGTGTTTAGAGGATGAGGAAGCCTCATCACTGTATTTGGTTTTCA
Organism: Dasyornis broadbenti; assembly: GCA_013397935.1. Lineage (NCBI taxonomy): Eukaryota > Metazoa > Chordata > Aves > Passeriformes > Dasyornithidae > Dasyornis > Dasyornis broadbenti. The sequence goes on along the minus strand of VZRN01002870.1, from coordinate 105,414 downwards.
GCACAGCTTGTGCTGTTCCTCAGCAGAAGTAACTCTCCTCTCCACTCCAGACTTAAATTTGGGACTGAAATTTGCTGTTTCCTTGTTTCTGACAGAGAAGCACCTCTTGACTTCCATCCTGTCACCCACATGCAAAACCTCCTACATGGCAAGAAACTTTACTGGAGACAGGCAGGGAGCATGGTCCAGACACATTAAACACATCGTTAATGAGTCGTGATTAAACAACAACTTTAATGAGGAGGAGGAATAAATCGTGATGAGCTGTTTTGCATTATACACACACAACCCCAGGACAGCAGGCAGCCATCAACAGGCCAGGGACCTGAAGAAAACAATGCAATTATTTGACTGTTCAGAGACTACACAGGAAGGACAAGGTCCCTTGTGCCTAAGGGAAGCTATACTGCTTCACAACAGGAATGCTACAAGTTTGCGGAGGATACACATCCTTTCCAAACAGACCTTATGGGTCACTTACTTGTTTAGGATCAATTGTGGCTGCTGGGGACTCCAGTTCTATTGTTACAGGACCATCGTTCTGGATGTGTACCTGCATGTAGGCACCAAACTTGCCATCTGAAATGGGAAGAGACAACAAGTGTTGAGGGCCTTTGGAAGGATAACACATACCAAAGTTTTTACCAAGTGTGCTACCAAAAAAAGAAATAAAAAATACATCGAATGGCAGCCAATTAATGAGCTGCAGACAGCCACTAAGAAAAAAACAGTGGATGTGCACCCAGCTGTGTAGTTTGACATTAAAAGAGGACAAATACACAGCTAAGTACAGAAACATGCACAAAATAAGTCTACAGGTAATCAAGGTGTCCACAGTTCAGGATAGGCAGAATAGTTCTCACAGGCAGGAGATTAAATTTTAAAGGATGTAACAGCTAAGCCTAGGGATCCAGTCCAGCTGACCAGTTGATGTTTTGAACAAACTTTATATATGGGCAAAAGATAAGCAGACTCTGAGTCTACTCTGAAGCATTTGACACTGAATACCCCACAGCAGGGGACACCGGTGTGCAGCTCAGTTCCAATCTGCTACAGCCATTTCTACATTCCTGCTTGTAACCTAGGCTGTTCTTTGACAGTTACATAGATGTAACCTATACCGTGTGACCACAAAACCCAGTCAAAACTAATGCATCTTTCTTCAACAAAATAATAAACAGAGAATATCTTTATTAGTGGGAGCACAACTTTTCAAATTGCTCTCTACATATCGTTTCATCCCTCTGCTGTACTTTAGTTGCAAAAAAGGATGGCTTTTTCCATTTGCCACTTTTTTCCCACATGTGTATGGACCTAAAATAAACTTCACAAGCCCCTTTTTTCAGAGGCTGATGAAGTGGTCAAATAAGCCCCTGCCTTTACCAGAACACTCAAAGCATCCCATGTCACAAGCAGTTTCTATCTAGTTTTAACACCAAAACTACTGGAAGGAAACATCCTTCCATAACAGCTCCCTCCCATTCTCCTCACACTTCAACTTTCAGTTACTGCTCTTCAATGTCGTAAATCCTTCCCAACTTTCAGACTTCTTGACTGATTAATTCATCTTGCAACATCTTCTGCAATAAAATAGGATCCTAGAAGTATCATTAAAGTGACAAGTTTATTCTGCTGGACACGCATCTCTCCAAATTCTTTGTCTCTAAAAATCCAGCAGCATGCCCTCCTCAGATGTAAGGAAGATCTTTATCTGAGGTGAGTCAGAGAAGCCACATCTGAGGCATAAAGACTTGAAAAAGAGGTGTCATTTACTTCAGAATTTTTTTGTACATATTTCAAGCCTTATGACCTAGAAACTTCACACCAGTTTTATTCAGGAGTTACTTCTAAGCTTGTCTGCTTGGAAAGTTATTCTTAATTAACCCCATGTGAATACTCTTGCTCCAGATAAGAGCACTTATTCTGAAGTGACAACACTCACAAAGGGAATTAATCAGGCAGAATAATTCTGCTTTCAACTTATACCAAACTTTAATCTGAATTAAACTCTTCCTTGTGGAACAATCCTCGCATATTTACTTAGATATTACTACTAAGAGAGTAAGACATTTCACACTCCTTGTCGTTTTAATCTTTACTGCCTCAGAGGACTAAATCCATATTCAAGACAGAGACCAAAGGCCTTGACACACAAGGAGGATCCCTGGAGGCCTAATATTTGGATATTAGCTATTATTTGCATATTAGCCAAATTCTCTACTGAAAAAAACAAGGGACCAAAAAACACAAGGCTCTTAGGAGACATGATGTTATTTATTGATCTGTCTTTACCTCAGCTACACAAATTCCACTTTCAGTGTTTAAATTACTCCTCTAAAATACATTAAGCAATTTGTAAGATCAAACAGAAGGGCACCTACAGCAATCCAGGGAATCAAACTCTAATCTCCCAATAACTACAATTTTCGTTTGTGTGCCTAGGAATGTAAGGGAAATGTATACAAATACAGATTTTCCAGAGAGAAAACAAGCAAAAAACACTGGCAAAGCAATTGCCACAGCACAAATTTTGACCCAAGAGAATCTTAACACGCTTGCGTGCAACACACTATAATTGGCACAGCTTAACAAGAAAGCAAAACCACAAATTGACAGATAGTTCCAGTGCTACCAGCAGTTTTAAATGTATGTGTTATCTGACACAATAGCACTCTTGGGTTTTCAAGTCTGTGTTTTTAGCATGGAAAACAAATGCTGAAGTGAAAGCTCTTTTTGCAGAAAGCACTGGAAAAAAAAAGTGCCAAAATATGGACACTTAATATTCATTTCAGGTATACAACTTCAATACACTGAGAGGAGGAATTCAAAAAGCTGCTGTCAAAATATAAACTGATTGAAGGGGCATCAGAAATGCATTTCTTATCAGGAACAAATGTTGGTTGGAAGAAGATATCAAGCTAGAAACGCCTGAAAAAAACGGACATTTTTTGTGTGCATTTCACTGTGCCTCGTTGGAAAGCACTGCAATAATTACCCTAATCTAGAGTCAATATGAAAATTAGCTTCTAAATCTTTCCCCAGCTATCAGTTTTCTGTCTTTTTTTTTTTCCTCATAAAGAAAGTAAGGCCAACCGTTATCTATTAACAGCCACCATTTAAAAAATAGCCTTTTCTAGAAAGTTGTTTTCTGTCAAGGGTAACAAAAAGTCAAATCTGAATATGTAAATAGACAGCACTCAGAAAATCAAACAGAAGAGACTGAGTGTGGACAGAGCACAAATGCACAGGGAGGCCAGGCATCCTCTGGTAAAGAGAAAACTCTTCCATACATGACATAGAGCTGAGGAAAAAGAGTCTAAATCAAAAGCTGTTCTCAAGTAGCACATTACACGTCCCACTGTCACAATTCCATTTAACAGGATATGGAAGTGACAGATGGAACTGTGCTGTCCATCACACACTGGTGACACTTTCGAGCCTGACTAAATACATATCTCAGAAAAAAAATTCTTATCTTGGGTTAATCAAACTACACAGCACAAAACATCCAGCCTTTGAGGGAGCCTGACCTCAGAGCTTGTTCTCATGGCTGCAGCCTCTCTGTGCTGCTCATGTTGTGTAGCCAAAAGGAATACAAGAACATCTACATATCATCCCGAGGAAGGCCAGGAAATGGCTTGGCTAGAGGAAGACTGATCACCCTGACAGGCTCTAGAGAAAATATCGTAACAACCCTTCAGCTACAGAAAATCACAGAAATTAGAAAGCAACAACCAGGAAAGAATACACACAAGAAGTGTCCACTGGTCACACCTAGGACTTGACCGATCTTCTGCCCTTACCTTTAATAAGCTCTGGTTTGTAGGCTTTCCTTAGCTGCTCTAGGAAGTTGTTATAAAAAGACTCCGCCTGCTCCGTGGGCATTGCCATGTGATAGTCAGGCTTGTTTCCCTTCAGGATGCACTGGAGAGTAAATTGGCTCACACACAACACTTCATACTGTTTATCCATCACACTTTTGGACCAGTTCTTCCCACTTTCATCTTCAAAGACTCGCAAGTTCAAGATCTTTCGAACCCTAGGAGGAGGAGAAGATAATTCCTAAATTATCCCATGTAGGATCAACAGGTTATCATACAGAATGAGATAACAGACACATACTCAATCTGCCTCCACATAAACAAGATATCCCTTTGCACCTTTGTTCCCAGCCATGGGAATCTCATCACATTAGGCAGAGCCATTATCAAGAGAGCCCTTATACAGCTACACAACAGAGGCAGAACATTAATCCATACTATCATTTTACAGAGTCTGGTATCAGAACAGAATAACTGCATGGTACACAGTGACATAAAGATGGCACAGGAAGTAAGAAAGCTCACTTTTTACTATCTGATTTTATATGTCACAATATCATTTAACATGTGAACAGCTTTGGGAATTTTAATCCTCCCACCACACTGGGAAATCACACTCAGTAGGAAATGAGATCATCCTGAACTGTGTTTAAAACTGTTTTTTTGTTTCCAGTCATGATTCACATATACTCCTCCTGCTTTGTCACTTCCTAGCACTATTCCCAAACCAGGTCCCACAAGCCAGGTGACAACATTTTTTCATCAGGATGAGAAGACGAATCCAAGAAACAGGCCAGAACTGCAGGTGGCAGGAGTGGTTTGAATTTTGGGCCAATTTTGTAGAGGTAGGGGACAGAACCGACTGGCTCAAGACAACAAGGGGACCTTCACAAATGGATCCTGAAAAGCAGTAGACAGCTGCAACCCAGTCCATGTCAGGACTCTGATTGATAAAGCCGCTCTTCTGTTTTCAGTTTCTTCTTCTGGCTTCTCCGTACCTGCAGCATCAAGGGAGCCTATCAAGTGCAAAGCATTTCAGCTGCAGTCATCAGCCAGGCATTTTACACTGCACCAGAGGTGAGGCAGTCAGTGTAAGACAAAGCTGAGATTTTGTTATGGTCTAGCTTCAGGGCTTTGCCACCACTAAGGCACGGTCACAAGAACATCCTTACCAATTTGTGTGGATCAACAGCAAACAAAATTAACTCCTGAATGAAGTGGATTGTTGAAAGCATCCACTGGAAGGTCCCAGCAGAAGGCTTCACCTTACTTTGTTTTTGTCACAGAGATGACTGTTGTTCCATTTACAGGATTACTAAAGTTTCCTTTAATAGGACCTGAAAAGCCTGGTTAAGCTGATTTCTCTCACTCTTTTTGCCCAGATGCTGGCTTCCTGCCCTTCCTGTGCCAGCCATCCCAACAATCTGGTGTTGAGAGCACGGTCACTATAGATCTCCTGTCTGCAAATCCAGAAGCACCTTCCACATCCATCAAGGCAGGGATGGGAAGCGGTAGCAGAGCAAATGTTACACACTGAGGGAGGCAAACAGTAAGGCAAACCAATAGAGCACGTTAGAATAGAAACCCCTTCTTCTTGACAACAGTCAGCTTCATTACCTGTTTCTTCTTTGCCTTTGTAAGGATTGAGGTCAGCCCTAGAAAAATTATCAGTCCAAAGGAGACAGAAAAAGCCCCTGGAGAATTCTCTCTTGCATGTGTTTGCTGGCTGAATCCCACTATTCTGTGGCCATGGAACAGATGGCCAGAGCCAGTCCTCCAGGCTGCCAAAATTGGTTTATGTTTACAGACAGCAACTGACAAGACTATCCCGCCTTCTGGAAGAACAAAACTAATGTGCAAGCTAAAAGGAGAGTTTGAGGTGTCTGTTAAACCCCATCTTTGAAGGATGGATTTCTTCTGGGCAAATTCATGCAGTAAAAAGGACACATATCTTTAGAAAAAGGAAACCTGAAAAACCCAACATGTTGATTGCTTCTTTTTGAGTCCATTCTTGATAAAAATTACATACAGAATAGAAACAGATTTTTCTCAATGGAACATAAAAAGAAAACTCTAAGAAACCTGTATTCAAGGCAAAATCTGAGGAAGAACTAACAGGCACACTGAATTTCCCAAGAGAAACAGCCCATTTGTTTGGCCACTGCACAGGTGTCACTGATTCAGTACCAGCAATGCACAAATAAAAGAGTACAAGGCAAAAGGAAGTGAGTGACTTACATATGCTCCAGCTCTCTTTGTGTATCTTCCAAAGAAATGCCCAGCAGCACACAGAGGCCTCGTCCTATTGAACTGATCTGTTCACCACCCACTGGGGAGAAAAGAGGGGGGAAAAAAATAAGGCTAAATGCAGTATCTTGTTTTATGGCACAGGTAAGTACTGGTTTCAGCTGTCCAAACACTAAAGACAAAAGCATTCTAAACCCTGTTTCTCTGTCTTAAGTTGTAGATTTGATAGATCAAACAGAAGCATTCTTTCAAAAGCTTTCCAATGTCAGGGCTTCTTTATGAGCTCAGGTTGCGTACTCCAGCATTTAAAAACACTGTATAAAGACTTTTTACTACACTTGGATCAGCTGTGCTAACCAGAGAGGCAGGAAAACCCTCTCCCTCCAATCCTTGTAAAAATTATCCACCTGGTTGATGCCACTAAATGCATTCAATTTTTCTATTTCACCATTCCCTTCATACATTGCATTTGTTGTGGAAAGGTGATTTCTACCTGACAGAGTCCTCATGGATTTTTTGAATCATGACTTTTAACAACCTGCAAATTCTGCCCTCCTAACTGGGAAAACAACCCCTTTTAATGACATGTAACGACATTTACAGTAAAAACATCAGTTTGTCTCAGGATCATTTTCATGATCCATTGTGTTTTCCTAAGAAATGTTTTAAATTATCTTAATTTAATTAAATTGTCTTAATGTGGTTGACCCTGAGATGACTGTACTGACGCACGGAATGACTTCACAACCAAAGTTGTAAAGTAGGTATGTTTATT
>VZRN01002870.1:55438-98362 GCA_013397935.1 Dasyornis broadbenti | reverse complement strand
CTGTACTAAGACTAAATGTAGTCTTAAAACTGAGATAAGCACCAGTTACCCAGCCATTAAAACTGCATTCATGCTCACGACTGGGACAAAAAGTTCCAAACATGCCATGAAATTAAAGGAGATCAGGCCTCCAGTGAAAGCTGAAAGCTTGTGTCTATGCACTAGTGGCCAGATCAGGACTATTCCCAATGGGCAGAAGCAAACCAGGGGAAAAAACTCCTCTCAAAGATTCTTCCACTCCATCTGGGTATGAGTCCTCCAACTTCAGCGATCTATTCTGCTAAGTACAGTACTGTCTCCCTCACAGAGTGGCATCTCAAACTCTTCAACAGCCAGAAACAACAGTTTAAATTCTCCCCAGAAAAGCAGAAATAAGTCAGCGAGAATCCCAGTGCTGAGAGGGTCTGACCAGCTGTGCCCACAGTCCCAGCTATGCACAAAAGATGTGCCCTTACAGACAGGCTCTGCCAGTGCTGCACCACAAGCAGAAGCTGTTTGATGACTTGAAGGCCACCCTGCTGCACACCCAGGACTCCCACAGCAGGCACTCACTGCCTCACGGGCAAACTTCTTGGGGATTTTAAGCACCGTGAGCATAGAAGGTCCAAAACAGTGCAATAGCAGAGACATTTCATCTGAAGACACAATTCCTACTGGCATGGGGGCTAGACCCAGGCGAGCAGTGCCTGGTGACAGCTGGGACAGCACCACCAACACATGCAAGCAGTGCAAAAAGGTGAGCCAGGCTGTACTGTCAACATGCCTGCGATGCACTGAGATGACCGGGACTGTAGTGCCAAGGCATGCAACCCACAGGAGAGGGACACCGCGATGGCACTGCCACCACACGCATGGCAATGCACAGCAGCGACCAGGGCAGCCCCGCCGAGGTGGTCACAGCACCGAAGCCTGCCAGAGCCCAAGAAGCGTTTGGACCATGCTCTCAGGCACATGATGTAATTCTTGGGGATGTCCTGTGCAGGGCTAGGAGCTGGACTCCATGATCCTTGCGGGTCCCTTCCAACTCGGAATATTCTGTGATTCCCCGAACACGAGCGACGCAAGATGACTGCGACTGTGATGCCAACACAAAGGCGCTCGAGGAAGCGATAGCAGCGTGACTGCCAGCCCACGCCTGCCAGGCATGACTGCACACACACCTCCATACACACCCCACACACGTCCCCCACGGGGGACAGCAGCGGGGCCCCCGGGGGAGCCGCAAGCCAGCGGACCCACGCCAAACCCACTCGGGAGGACAAGGAGAGGGAAGCGCCCACACTCTCGCACACACCCCCACACCCACACCCACACACTCGACCCGGCCGCCGCGGTCGGCGCACACTGACCTGTGACGCTGGCCTGGGCCACCCGCTGCACGATCGCCTTCATGGCGCAGCGCAGCGCGGCCGGCGCCGAGCGGGGACAGCAGCGGCGCCTGGCAACCGCCGCTCCCCCACGCCTCGCGCGCAGCGCCCCCCGGCGGCCTGGAGGTGCCGCCACGGCCCCCGGCACGGCCGCTGTGGGGAATTCTATAGGAACGGGACGGGCGCACAGGGCAGGTGTGCCCAGGTGTTCGACTCATGGACGGGCTCTCTTCCTCTAAAGGGGCTTATGGCCTGTAGGGTCTTGGGGGGAAGCGACTACAAAAAGGAGAATATGCAGGTAAGCAGAGCAGCATCCGCTATAGGAACAGCTATAGGGACACAGCAGTGTGCCCGTAAAAATTAGTGGCTGGGAGGAGCCTTCTGAAGACGGAAGTGGTGGCTGTAAGCACGTGAGGCGTGTATATAGAAAGGTGGATCTGTAGATGCATGTGTTATAAAACCTCCCATAGAATCATAGGGTGGTGTGTGTTGGAAAGGACGTTATCACCTCGTCCCAACCCACCACTCTGGGCAGGAACACTTTGCACTAGGCCAGGCTGCTCAAGGTCTTATCCAAAACCTGGCCTTGAGCACTTCCACAGCTGGGACATCCACAACCTCCCCAGGCAACCTGTTCCAGTGCCTCACCACTCAGAGTTAAGAATTTCTTCCTAATATCTAACCTAAATTTCCCCTTTTTATTTGTACCCACTCCCCTTTGTCCTATCATCACAGATCCTGATGAAAGGTCCCTCTCCAACATCCCTGAAGGCCCCCTTGAGATACTGGAAGGATCCAAAAGCTGAGGTGTGTGGGCAGAGTGCCCCAAAGCCAAGGTTGTCAAGACAGGAAGATACACCCCACCAATCACCCTCATCATGTTGCACTAGCTGTTTAATGAGTTGCTTAAGATTACTAATACTCTGATGAATGGACCCTGAATGGTCACTTAAGTTCAGGCAGCACATGCCGTCAAAATCTTCACACCCATGGCCTTGAGCCAGCAGCAAGAAATCGATGGCAGCCCTTTTTTGCAATGTTGCATGTCATACCCGATTTAACATCAGTTAGCATTGTTGAATGGGCAGCACTAGTAGCGTTAGCTTCCTTTGCAAGCCAGCAGCCAAGCTTGTTTAAAGAAGCCAAAGTGTGAGCAGGACTGATTGCTGGTATTAAGCTAGCAGAGATACGCTCTGCAGTGTTCCAGGAAGTTACCGTCGGATCACAGTTCTCGCTGATAACCCGTGTGCTGCACCTAACCCAATGCTGTGCTGCAACTATTAGAGCACTCAATTTAGATGAAACAAGGTTAGTTGGCCAGTGGTGCAAGGTCCACCAACAGCTTTGCCTGGTATACCTTTCCAGATGAGCTCCCCACATATTAAGAACAAGTCTGAGGGGAGAGCAATAGCACTGATGCCGGATGTCAGTCAACTTTCCAAGGTCCAGTTACACCACAAGGAAGCATTACTGAAAATACCTTTAGGAGAGACATCAAAGTTAACACTGTTCATATGAACGTCAAATATATCATCAATGTAAAAGCATAGTGAGGGGCATAAAGACTCTAGCATATCTAGTTGTTGTGGCTGCGAGAGCAAAGCTGGAAAGTCATACATCCTTCTCAGATCTCTGTACCATGTCTCATCCCTTCCTGTGGTCTTTTGCCAGGTGCCCTGGCACCACCGCCTAGGCTGCAATATACCTGGGGCCGTGCAGTTTTGCTGCACGCTTTCATTGTACAGCTTACCAAAACGCTTCTCGGCAATGGGTGCCCCTACCAAGCACGTGCGAAAGGAATCACTAGGGGTTGCCATAGAGATTCACACAGTATCAGTGTGTGTAGCATTTGCAAGGGTGATCCACACATTTGCACTGTCCAGTGTAGGGGGTAAGACACTCGTGGTGCCTTCACCAATCAGGTGATGCAACAAATGGTCGCACACATCACAAAGGAACCCATTTCACGTGGTGGCCTGTGGAGACACAAGCACAACCCCTTCCCCACATTAACAAGTCTAAAGGTCCTGCCCACTGCCCTGTTACTGGGTCCTTCACCATCACCGGAAGCCTGGGACGAGCCTTTGCATCAAAAGAATATTGCCTTTCACATGCTGTTTGGCCAGCTTCATCCCGATTCAGGAAATTGAGAACATACAGGGCTTTTGCTAACCTATCATGTGGGCACTCCAACTCCCCCTTCTTTTGTTTATGAAGCATAGTTTTTAATGTTCTGTGGGCACATTCAACGATCACCTGACCAGTGGGAGTGTGAGGGACACTTGTGTTGTGGGAGACACCCCACTGCTGTAAAAACTGGCGACTCCACTCAGAAGCATAAGCTGCACCATTATCTGTCTTTATAGTGTCCGGAAGAACCAAAGCAGCAAAACTTGTGAGCCAGTGTTGAGTAACATCACAAGCCTTTTCTCCTGTGTGGGCGGTTGCCATTAGAAAATGGGAAAAAGTGTCAACAGTGACATGAACACATTTTAAATGACCGAATTCTGGAACATGAGTAACATCAGTTTGCCAAACAGAATTGGCAGTCAAGCCTCAAGGATTGACACCCTCTGCCAAAGGAGCAGGAGCATCTCCTCAGCACGAGAGAAACGAAAGCAGAACGTCACGAACCTGCAAGGTGGTTAATTGAAATTGCTTTCATAAAGAGCATCATTCAGATGAAAAAAGTCATGGGACAGCTTAGCCTGAGCGAACTTACTAGGCACAACATTCGGCATGACAGTGAGATCCACACAAGTATTACCTTCCATGATAGGTCCAGGTAAACCTGTATGTGAAAGCATGTGTAGAACATAAAAGTTGTGCTGCCAGTTATTAACCAAAATCCATAGTGTACAGAGCTCTGTAAATAAAGCTTTGTTATCAACATATCACAAATACGAAGATTCTAAATGAAAAGCTACATTAGCAGCATATGCAGAATCAGTTACAATGTTGAGCGGTTCCTCTGAAAACAACTGAAAAGCATAACGGATAGCAGCTAACTAGGATTTGTACTGAAGCATTTTGTACTGTCAGAACTCTTTTATGCCATTGGACAGAGTCATCCCTACGCCATACTACTGCAGCTTTGCTGGTTCTGCTGGATGCATCCGTAAAAACAGTCATTCCATTGACAGGGCTCATACTGCAGCGGCATTTTGCATTCAAGGGAAGGCTACGCACCTCTGTCCACAGGCGATGTGAAGGGTAGTGGATAGACAATTGTACTGAAAAATTTGCAAGTGCAATTTGAAAGTTAGAGTCCTCTGACAACAGCCATGACGAGTTGTCCTTGTTTGCAGGCACACAGATTACATGTGGATCCTGGCCATTAAGCGCCTGCAGCCGGGGCCCTTTCGTGATTAGCTGCGCAAACATGTCATTGGCAGTCCATACAGTCTTTGTTGCCGTATGAGGTAAAAATAGTCACTCCAGTACGTGCAAGAGATCTCTGTCATTCAGAAACCACTGAAACAAAACAGCAAAAGGTTGAAACCTGCTAGCCACTATAGCAAGAGAAAGGGGTTCATCTGGGTCCCATCTCCAGCCCCGACAATTTTCCAGTGCCTGAGCACAACAATCTAGAGCCTTCTTAGCCTCTGGAGTTAGCTGTCAAAAAGAGTTGAGATCAGGGTCACCCCTGAGTAAAACAAACCAGGGGTGTAAATGCACTGTGGATAAACCTAAAATGGGGTGTAACCAGTTCAAAGAATCTAACAATTTCTGCAATTGATTCAAGGTCAGGTTATCCTTAACACAAAGCTTTACAGGCTGAGGGCAGATAATCTGCTGAGTAATTTTCCACCCTAGGTAATGCCATGAGGCCTGCTGCTGCACTTTCTCAGGTGCAACAACTAAGGCAGCTGCTCGAACAGCTTGAACAACAGCCACCTGTATGGAACACAAAACAGAATGATCTTTAGCTGCAAGTAAAATATCGTCCACATAGTGGTATATGGTTGCCTCAAGAAATTGGTGGCATACAGGATGCAGAGTAAGGTCTACCACTCTCTGGCATATAGCTAGGCTGTTGCACATGCCTTGTGGCAAAACTGTCCAGTGATTGATACCTTTTCATTGGCTCCGCATGGTTCATGGTGGGTACCGAAAAGGCAAAATGGAGTGCATCATCAGGGTGCAAGGGAATGGTACAGAAGCAGTCATTTAAGTCTTTGACAACAATGGGCCAATCCAGAGGAATCACTGCTGGAGAGGGAAGTCCAGGTTGTAAAGCACCCATTGGTTCAATGACTGCATTTACCGCTCTCACATCATGTAACAGTCTCCATTTACCATTTTTCTTGGGTATGCAAAAAAGAGGAGTGTTCCAAGGGCTAGAGGAAGGCTGTATGTGCCCAAGAGACAGCTGTTCATCTACAAGCTGCTGTAAGTGTTGCAGCTGTTCCTTACATAGGGGCCATTGAGGGACCCATACTCTTCCACATGAGTTTACATATGTTCAGTATCTGTGTTCTGAACAGCTGTTCAATGGCCCCTATGAAAAAAGGGGTTGACGCGAGTCAGAGTCTATGCTGACAGTGCTTCCAAACTGTCCCAGGACATCACGTCCCTATAATGTACACAGCACCAGAGCAATGAATGGTGCCATGTGGGCAGTTTGCCCATTGGGGCCAAGAACAAGGCAGAGGTGGGCACTTTGTCAAGGGCGTTGAAGCCCTCTTACCCCAACCAGAGTCAAGGCAGGATCAACCGTGGGCCAATCACTGGGCCAGTCCCTGCTTCTGATAATGGAAACATCAGCCCTGGTGTCAAGTCCTTTGAAGTACTTATCATCAATAGTGCAAACCATGGTCGGCTGAGCTGCTGTAATAGAACTTGCCCAAAAAATCTGAGGCTGGCCAGTGCTTCCGAAGCCAGCAGTGCCACGCTTACCTTTTCCGCCCGGGGTTGTGCTGTAAAATGGAACAAGCTGTGCCAGACATTGGCCTGCAGGTGTAAAGCAAGGTGGAACCGGCGTCCAGAGCATGATCTGTATTTCACCTTCAATGTCGATGACACCAGGTAACACAAAGAGTCCTAGCTTAGTAGTAGAAGAACATCTGATTAGCAAAGCATGCATATTATTGCCAATAGGTCCCCATACCCCCATAGAGACTAAATGAACCAAGGTAGTCTCTAGAGTTACTGGCTGGCTGGAGGTCAGGTCCAGTCTGGCACTTCCAGAGGTTGCGGGGATGAGCTGGCATGCCAAATGCCGTGCTTGACATTTGTTTGATGCTGCGGGGCACACGAGCTCGCCCCCCGCGGGCAGTTTCCTGAGGCCACAGGCTTACAGTCTACAGGAGAGCGAGAACGGCAATCCTTAGCTCAATGATACCCTTTTTGCACCAGGGACACTTACCAAGAGGAGCACCAGTGGAAGGAGGTTGGGATTTTGATTGTAATAGAGGGCACTTTTTTCTCGGGTGACCAGTGGACCCACAGTGATGGCAATGGATCCCAGGTGCTTTCTGTAAACGAGCTGGGTAAGCTGCATTGAGGGGGTTAGTGTTATGAGACAGAATAGGTACATCCTGGCAAGCTCTAACCATCTCTGCTGTATCACATGTACATCGACTGCGAATAGAGAAGAGCGCTTTCTTGCAGTCAGAATTCGCTTTCTCAAACCTGAGTTGTTGCAACAGATTCTGTCGTGTGTCCTCATCATCGACCTGTCAAGACAGCGCAGCCTGGAGTCTGTCCATGAAAGTCGTGTACAGCTTGGTTGAGCCCTGCTCAATCTTAGCATAAGAAATGTTATCACTCTTATCTGTCCTTGGAACCTGTCGCAAGACCCCAATAGAAGGGCAGGCAATAAGGTCATAAATATTGCGCAGATAGTCTGCCTGGGTTCTAGCGTTTTCATAAACACCCCACCGGTTAACTGAACCACAAGTACAGGGGCAGTCCTCCGCTGTAGACACCCTGCCTGAGACATGCAGGATGCAAGGTAGTCCGAGAACCAAACAAGATACTGGGTCATCGTTAGTATCATTTTCATGTTTTTCCAGTCAGCAGGAGTAAGTACATAGGCAGAACTACAGAGGGACAATGTTGCAGCAAGTTGTTCAGAAGACGCACAGGTCTCCTGCGCTAACCCGCGCATCTCTCTCATAACAGAGTATTCTACATCTTTATAGGCTGGTGGTCTACCTTGCTCATAGACCACCAAATGCGCAGTTTGATATGAAGGCACTCGGGTTTGATCTCGTGTAGGATACACCTGTACTGCCTGGGCATTAAACGGTGCAGGGTCTGGATAGCTATTCAAAGTGACTGTCTCTGGAAGGGTTGCCACAGCGACGGAGCTGACCGGCAGCTCCTGGGAGGCGCTCGGCAGGGGGGCGATACCGCCCGGGGGCCCGAGAGGAGTCGGGGTAGCTGCAGCATTCGAGGAGCCATGCAGAGGCGGGGGGCTAGCCGAACGGGCCTTAAAAATGGCCCTGGGAGCCGCAAACGAAAACCGTATTTCGGCGGCCGTGGGGCCAGAACCCGCAGTATGGGCCGGCGAAAGTGACGCAGGCAAGGGCGGAACTTGTGCCGGGGGTGTCATGGGAGGGGTAGGCAGCGCAGAGGCGGTGTCGGGAGGGGCAGAGACGGGCGGGGCGGGCGGCGAAAGAGCTCTGGGATGTGGCAAAGTTTGACAGGCGGGGGAGCTACTGTGGAAGAATGGCTGCTTGTGAGAAAGCGCTACCGAAGAAGGCAGCAGTGCGAGGTGGGCGGCAGGCTCCAGGAGCAGCCGGAAAAGCGAATCTGCGTTAGATTCTGTGAGAGTCGCTACAACAATTCCCCAAGTTGCGAGATGCCTGGAAGCACAGGGATCACCCGTGCTCGCAAGGCTGAAGAGTCTATGTCCAACCCCTTTCCAAGCATCCAGCTCATACATGCTGGTAGAGGGAAATTCCCCACATGCGTAGGGATCCCGTCTAACACAGCAAGGAACCTAGCATCTGGAATATCTCTGTTCTGCCGTTGTACAAGCCACTGTAAAGTTTCTAGGGTCTGTTTTGCTCAACTGATAGTTTCGTGCCCATAATAACCCACAGCTCACCTTAAAATGATGAATGCGCGTGCTGGAATGTGGTACAGTGAAGCCGAGGATCGCTCGAGGGGTCAAGCGTGCCGCCCAAGTTCACCGTTAGAATGCGCTGCTTGGAGCCACCGCCGGAGTCCTTTGTGTGGGCTTGGCTGATACCTGGGTCCGTGGGATCTGGCGTAAGTCATGGTCCGGTGTCGTTCCTGGGGCCTGGGCTCTTCAGTCCGGGCGTAGTCCGCTCTTCGCTGTGGGCCTGTTCGGACGCCAGCTGTGGCGCTGAGGAGCGAGGTAGGGGCCCCAGGCAGGTGCAGAGGAGTGCTCTTTATTGCCAAAAACTCGGCCTTTTTAAGCAGTTAGCTGGTTATCCATTTACATCATTTTAAGGCACAACAAGCCCAAGTCAACCAACCACCATATACCACGATGTGGACACACGACCGTCATGCAGCAGTCTCTCCGTTTCTCACATCTCTCTATTCCAGCCGAGTCATTCTCCCATAGTTTCCTTCTACTTAGCCTAAGTAACAGGCCAGAGCCATGTTACAAGGCCTTTCCTATCGGTAACAGGCAGAGGAGCTGGAGACAGCTTTCTGTACAGCAAAAGGGGAGACCTTAGAGACCCATGTGAGGCAGGACAAGATGTGTCTTTTTTAAGACTGCAGAGAGAGCCCCAGTAGAAACAGGAAAGCCCTTACAGAAAGGAAGCTCTGTTGGTACTGGGCCTTCGGTCAGATCCCCATGAAGGGAGGCCATGTCCACAGGGACTGGGGGAAGCCCGTGGAGAAAACAGGGGATGGGGGCAGAGCTCTGGAAGGGGAAGTGGAGGCTGCAGGGAGCTCCTACAGCAACAAGGCTCGGCAGTGACAGAACAGGGGGAAACACCAACAGAAAATGATGGCCAGGAGCTGGGAAAGGAGGTGATGTCCACAAGGACTCGGGAAAACCCTACAGAACAACTGTTGGTTATGGCCACAGAGTTGAGGGACAGCACCCTACAAGGGGACGTAGCATGCATAAGGATCAAGAAAACCCCTAGAGAAACAAGAGTCTGGAACAGAAAATTCAGTAAGTTTTTAGCTTACAGTAACATTTCCACACTGGTAACTTTTCTCTTGTGAGCTTTTATTTGAAGGACAGTGGAGAACTGTCATACCCAAAACATTACACTACAGTCCTTTCCATTGACTAATCATTCCCGAATTATCCATTTCAGAGCCGTCAGGCCAGGGAGCCATCTCAGGTTCATCCAGGTACATCCTGGATCATCCAGGTACATCCTGCACACCAGCTGGTCAGAGCTGCTGTTTCAGCAAGGCAAAGGACAGTTTTCCGGCAGTGGTCTGGTGCCAGGCACTGCGATGAGGTTCTCAGAGCTCCGGCACAGTGTTCTGAGCGTTTGGACAGCTCACTTTTCAGAAGGAGGGTTGTCATTAGGAACAAAGAATGATACCACACGCCTAAGCAGTCGGGTAAGAGGAGGCGGAGTCTCTTTGTATGTTATTTCTGTTGTCACTGTCAATCCAAAAGGATATTCCTTAGTGTGTACTTCCTTGAGGGTCCCTTGGTTTGTCTCAGGATCATTTTCATTCTCTAAGGAATAGAAAGGAGGGTAAGGGGAGGGGAGAGACAAAAAAGAGCATAGCAATAAAAATGTTTTATCCCTTCATCATGGCAAAACAGCAGCCACAGAGGCACTCAGTATTTTTTTTCCTTTTCCTCACATTCTGAGGAATAGATGGCAAAGATCTGTGTAGCCAGAAAAAGTGATTTTCTAGGGTAGGTCAGATACCTGCACTGGTACTGGCCAAGAATCTGTACTACAGTACCTGTAACAACAGGCTTCCCCAGCTACCCACATTAAAGCTAGCCCAGGAAGCCCAATGCAAATGCCTCTTAGTTCCACTGTCTGCCCAACCTCTCGGTAAAAAAATGTTTCTTAATGTCCAGCCTAATACTACCACCAGTTTGGAACCATTCCCACAGTGCAAATAAAACCAACAGGTCCCAGGGAAGAGTCTAGTCCCCGTTCCTATGACCTGAGATAAGCTTCTCCGATCAACACGGGATTTATCTTTCTTCAGCGGGGGTTGTCAGGGGGACCGGGCGGACACCCAGGTCACTCAGCAGGCCCAAGAGGAGGCCGCGCTCCGGCAGCCGCACAGCCTGAAGCGCCCCTAGGGGCGAGTGGGCAGCAGCCGGCATTGNCCCAGGACCCGCCCGCGGCCGAGCTGCCCCTCACGCAAGCCCCGCCCCCAAGCAAGCACCACCCCGGACACGACGCGCGCCGACTGGGCCCTCCCTCTGCGAAGCCGCGGTCGCCTTACAGCCTCCCCGCCCCGCGGAGGTGACCCCAGACCCCGGTATCGGTACCGGTGCTGGCTTTTTCCTGGCGGCTGTAGTAGATGAGGGCGCCCAGCGTAGTCCAGCCGCCCAGCGAGTAGAGCAGCGCAGCCCTCGCGTTCCACACGGCCGCGCGCGCCGGCTTCATCGCTGCCCGTGCGGACGCGTGGGATGCCCCGCCCACAACCGGGCACGCGCGGGAGGGCGGGGCAGGCGCAGGGCGGGAGACGGACAAGGAGCCGAGACCCGCCCCTGACACCAACAGCGGGATTTGGGGACAACACGAAGGAGCAGTGCTCCTGCCCGGTTTTATTTTTCATTAATACAGCCCCCTCTTTGCTAAGACACCTCTTAAGAGCATTAAAAGTTAAGCTAAAGACTACCAAAACCTCTTGTTGGCTAAAACAGTTTTCAGCTCTAATTACAATGTGTGGAAAAAGCAAAGTAAACAGAATATAGACAAACAGGGATACAAATAAATTAGAAGGGAGAAGTAAAAAACTCTCCCTGAATGTTTATTTCGTGTAACAGTTAAAAGCTCTACTTTAAAAGAGAGAGAAGGAAATGTAAATAAATTGCTCCACTTCTGTCACCAACACGATCCATGTAAATCGTCTGTTCCTGCTACTCAGTTTGATCAGTCACGATGCACTTGAAACTGCCAGCTTTTTCAGGTGGTCCATGAATACCTGGAGACTCACATCATCTGTCAGGATTGGAGCTCCTGATTCCTGCAGAAAAAATAAAGAAATAATGAGCTTAAAATACTGTTGTTAACATAGGGGACTAATTGAAAACAAATCAATTCTTGGCACTCTGTACTACTTGCCTGATAAATCAACCACCTTTTTCTTCTGCAAAAGACAGATGCTACTCTTTGGCAACAGCACTGACATTATCCTCTAGTGCAATCTGAGCTACTACAGGGAAGTTTCTTCTTCCTAAAGCATTAGGAATTTTGGTGCCCAAAGTGCTACACAAACAAGGTAAGCAAAGAGGAAATAAAACTCTAGTATTCTCAGCTAAATGAGATCTATATGTATCCATATGCTAGTGACTTTTCCAAGAATACTGGAAATACATGACGTCCAGGCTTGAAAATTGTATTCTGATCATCCAGTGCTCCCCACCAGTGGTGTTTATCTTAACAACCAAGATAAGGAACCAAGGATAAATGTAATACCGTTCGTGGCCACATGGTGAGACAGGATGGCTACTGCACACACAAACATGTACATGTGTATTTTAAAGCATTCCCAAACATAAGCCACTCTTCCATTGCTTACCTGGCCCCAGGCATAGAGGTTATTGTGGGTCTGAGAAGGATTCACTTTAGACAAGAGGAACCGGGCCTATAAAGACAAAAGAAGAGTTTTGTAAAATGACAGACCTATCTGCTCCCTCAGGCTTCATCCCACTTTAGGTTCCATAACCAGCAATGTTCCTTTGCTTTTGCAAAGCACTAATTTAACTTAAGCAGGTTTCAAGTCCAGAAACAGCCCTGCTCCACAGACAACTTGTCTTCACAAGGCACAGCAGGCTACAGCAGGCTGTGCTCTCCTAGCAGAGCAGCTCTGATTCCATGGGACAGGGCAAGTCACCAGCACTGTTCTCCCCATGCCACATGTGCTCTTCAGAAAAGGGCTCAGTGCAAAGCCAGTGTAAGAGAGTCACATCAAAAATCAACACCAAATCTTTGGTTTGAAGCATCAATTCCTGCCACTTCACTGCTACAGACAAGCACAGCACAACTGCAATTCCAGAAAGAGCAAAAAAAGAACTATTTTATACCCTCATTCAGGGTCTGAGAATGAAGAAACAGATGGTCAATCATTCAGCATTACTGTCCTAGCAAGCTAATTATAGACACATAACCAAATCATTCCTTTACCACATCTTTGGGGAATAAAAACATATTTAAGTCAGCTTTTCCATTTTTTTTTCCACCCTCAGATTTCAAAAGCATATCTAGCACATGATTAACTTATGAAAAGACAGAGTTGTAGTAAAAGCTGATGAGAAAATATGCAAGCTCTCTACTTTGAAGAGCTAAATTACCACTGTAACTTACAGAACCATCCTTTCAGAAAAGCACAATGAACTATTTGCAGTAGAGCAACAACAAGAAGAGTTCCTTTAGAAACTTCCTTACCTGACTGCCCCCGTGCTCTGTGTGGATGTAACGTGGCATTGGGAATCTGGTCTGCAAGATTTCCTGGGCATCATCCAGTGGGGCTTGCAGGAGGTGCTTAAAGTTTTCATATTCAGGCATGTCTTGGTATCCAGCTTTCTGCCACTGTGCAATAGTCTATTGACAGGACAGGGAGGAGATGGAAACAGAGTACAGTTGTCTGCAAGCCTCCCCTTTTTACCCTGCGTGTCTTAAGGCAGCAGAATGTTACAGATACCTCTTCTTAGGGGAAAAATACACTTTCACTACTCTGGCTACAACATTAGTCTCTATCCCTGAACTTAAGCACAGGCACTCAACACAAAAGCTGGCAGCAATCTGTGCAGTGCAAGAGCAATTTGATAAAAATCTTCAGTATGTTTCAGCCTGTGCCAACATAGAAATGAAGCACTTATAAATTACTGACATTTTGAATCTGACTTGGCCTTACAGTATTTTCAGGGTACCTATTGTATGTACCATGTGTATGCAGCAATTGCTCTATACATACATAGGCCAGACACTTAGCTCTTTCCTTGGCTAAATTTTACCCAGTTGCTGAGTGTCTTGCTCTGCAACAGAAGATAGAAACTCTTTAAGGCAACTCCAGAAGATTTTTAGAAAGGGCCAGTATCTAAGCACTTACCTCAGTCATGATGGAAGGAATATAGCAGCAGCTTCCAAAAACATCCAGTATTTAAAAGTAAAAACTGGAAAACTGCCTAACTGATTTCTTCAAGAGCAGAAGTATTTAAGTGTGAAAACTCTGCAAACAAGTCTGTCACCTACCTGAAAATACTTGTAACTCTGTTAAAATATATCATCTTGTAACTCTGCCCTGATTCATTTCAAGTTTCTCTGGCCTTTTCCAAGCATGGTAAGCGACCACCTTTATGGCCAAGCTAACATTACAGCTGCTACTCAATGCAGAACACATCCTTGGTAATTCCAGTATTATTTTTACTCTGACAGTGGTTGGAATTGTATCCCAACAGGCAGCATGTATATACCATGTCATTATGCTGGGTGGGATTTGCAAGAAGCTTATTTCATACTAACAGCAAAGCTGTCTGCATGCATGGCAGGAGGGAAGGAGTACAAACAGAGAAAGAGAAGATGTGTGACTGTACCTCACCAAGGTAGATAACTATCTGGAAGAAAGTATCCATCAGTAGGATTCTGTCAGGAAGAATACTGCTGCTGTCCAAAAGCACTGGCTGGGGAAAATAAAGAAGAGAGTCAGGCACCCCTAAATCCTCAGATATCAGGATGCCAGACAGCAATTCCTATGCCTATCCAAGTGTAATTTGATATGATCTTGAACAAAAGTATCTTGTCCTTTAGTAATTAAAAATCTATAGGAGCCTTTCGGCTGAAATAGTGTTACTCCAACTGAATACCCTCCTCTTCCTGGAAAACACAGACTCACCTCAGGAGGTCCATGGAAAGAATAAGCATAAAGGATGGGCTGGATCATAATGAGGGACTGGGTCAGATCCTGCCTGGCAAAGTGGTGCCGGTAGTAAGAAGATTCATCTGGACTGTTATTGAAGACTTGCAGGAATGGGGAGCGTCGCAGGTGGAAGATGAACTGCACCAGAAAGAGGAGTGAGACAAGACATGTCAGCCAAAGTTGCCACAACTTTGCCCATACCAACTTTTCTGAACAGCAAACTCCTTTGAAAAAAGTCTACTCCATATTAATTCCTCAGATTTCTTCCCTTATCAGTTTCCTGCGGCACTGAACCACAGGACCAGTCTATTAATTAAATAAGCACCTGTTCCTCCCCTTCTGAATCTGATAAATAGTACAAAATGTGTTACCATCATTCACACTCATCCCTGCCCACTTTTCTCACAGCTGCAGGAAGTGACATTCTTACCTGAGGATACAAAGAAAATGATTCTGACAGCCTAAAGGAGTTGGGATCATCTTTGTTGTATTGTCCAAATTTCTGACACTGTTGGAACCAAAATGGATACTTTGGTTATCTCTCTCCTTTTTTCTATTTCTTTCCCTTTTTTTTTTTTTTTTTTTTTTAGAATTAACACCTTTTTTTCTGAAAGGGTGTTCTCTGTTTTTAAACAATCAAGGCATAAACCTGACAGGAACAAATAGTACAACATTTACAGGTTATTTTTCTTTAAGTCAGTGGTTTCTCTGTCTTATTGGAATGACAATGAAGATTCAATCTACATATATATATATACATATATATAAAATCTAGATTTGCAATTATCCAAAAATGAAAGAAATGGTGTTTCTACAGCACTACCCTTTTTTTTTCCATTGCATCAGGGCTACTATATTACACCTAAACTGCTTTGTACACTGTGGAACACTTCTGCAGCAACTACTTCCTTGCAGAACTGCAACAGACTGACATTTCACCATTTCACTGAAAATAAGCATCAATGGTTTTAGCAATTAAACTCTAAATGATCCCACAGTCATTTCAGCACAGAGCATGCCCCTGTTTGTGCTTGTGCTCCAATCTCTATTTGACTGGCCCTGTTTTTTTAGGGTCTGATGTGCCATACTGTGTTAGTACCAACTCCACATGGGTGTGTGGACAAGGCCAACACTGATTTAGGCAATGTGGGCTAGTGAAATTCAAAGCAAGAGACACTAGGTGGTGTCAGAATTCAGATTACTACCCTGAACTTGGCCCACATCTGCATGCTGTGTCCAGTTTTGGGCTCTCCAGTGCAAGACAGACATGGATATATTGGATTGGGTGTAGCAGAGGCCACCAAGCTGGTCAGGGGTTGGAGCATCTCATGAAGAAAGTGAGGCTGAAGAAGCTGCTTTTGTTCAACCTGGTGAAGAGTGGGGTCAGGGAGTCAAATCCCTGTCTACCTGACCGGTAACTGAGGAAATCGAAATTCTGATTGAGGGATAGAGGCACAGGAGAGAGGAAAAAAATCAGTGACTGTGATCAGACACTGGAATAGGCTGTCAAGAGAAGCAAGAGAAATCCCATATTTGGAGATCTTCAAAATTCAACTGAACAAGACTTTGAGCAACCTGCTCTAACTTCAAAGCTGGCCGTACTTTAAGCAGGAGAGTTGAACCACAGACCTTCCCAGCTGCATTATTCTCTGTTTCACTATCCCTTATTCAATCTCAGGTTTAATCCTTTCAGCATGATGGGATGTTCACCTACCCCACCCCAAATCTGCTGATCACACTGGGTTCTGAGCTATCAGATACTACAGCTATGTGACCATGACCAGAGCACAGACAAACCAAGTCAATCTGAAAAAAGATTGCTGTTGTCACTTCCATTTCTACTGAAATCAAGAATGCCCCCAAGTTCAGTGTGTTGGTCTTACCAGCCTGATGAGCTGCCTGTCCAGCCAACGCAGAACATCAGGTCCCTCCTCAGACTCAGCCCTGTACACTCCCAGCCGTGCCATGAGCACTGCAGCTGCCTCCTGGTCAAACGCAGCCTCAATGTGCTGGAGCTGAGTCTGTGCATCTGCCCAGCTGCAGGGTTGGCAAAGAGTTAGTGCCATGTGCATCCATGTGTGCCAATGCATGCAACAAAAGGCCAGGAATTCCAGCACAGACTGGACCTGAAGCTTCTGCCACTCTGCCACAGCACTGGCACAGGGTACTCACTTTCTGGCGATGGTGGTGACACGAATGCGCCTCTGTGTGCTGGAGTGTTGATACTGAGTGACAAACTGCACTGCCCCTCTGCCTCCCTGAGGGATGGGTGCATTGTGCTGCAAATGAAACAAGGCCAGCCTTCAAAATGTGATGGCTTGTCCATAACTCTTCCCAACTGTAACAAGCCCACACAGCACATAAAAGAAAGAGACACGCACAAACAATTTCTGAGATTACTTCCCCATCACAAAACACTTGGTTGCTTTGAAACCATCCTCCTGCAACAGAGGGGACACCATTGCATTTTCTGGCCCTGTAACAAGTAGTATGATGTGTAAAAAAGATGATTAAAAAAAAAAAAGAGAGAAGCCAAGACTGACCTGATTTACCACTTCAAAGTAAATGGCCAGAGTTGTACTGGGATCCAGACTACAGATCTTCCATTGAGATGTTCCTCCGATTCCAAGCTCCTGCATAGAATCAAAAAGAAAGCTGCAATTTTCCTCTAGCAGCAGGAAATGCAAGATTACATTAAATTCTGATCAGAGGTACAAGTAATGGAAGGCCTTCTAGATTCCTTATCTTTTGGATGTGAATGAAGTTACTGAAGGCCATACACTTAAAAGAAAGCCTTATGGAGCAAGAATTTAGTCTTGCAAAGACTGTCATTTTGTAGGGGTATTCCCAAAATGTTCTTCTCCTTGAAAACTCTGACATTCTAGCTGAGCCGTAGGTCTAGACAGAAACTTTGCATTATTTACTTATTAAAGATTTTTCCATGTCAGAAACTTACATTTTCAGAGACACATGGCCCTTTAGCATTCAGGGATATACATGGTCCAATGGCTCCTGCAATTTTCAGCTCCCTAGAGGTCTAGAACAAAGTAAAAAAAAAAGTTTGTTTTTTTTTTTAATCAAGTCAGTCAAATAGAATGCGCACAGTCTAAATCAGCTTTGATGAGATGGTGCTTTCCCAGACCTCCTGCTACAACTAGGTAAGAGAATCTACAGAGCCACATTTTAATAATGAAGACATATTTATGCGCATGAGACAGTACGAAATGTTCCTTATTGAGGAGAGGCTGAGCTCCCAAAGAAGCACTACATCTGACCTCAAACATGTAAACTTTTTGACACCCCAAACACCCCAGAGACTGAAACTGACTTTTGAATCAACAGCACTTTTATTTCCCCATTACTGTCATCCAGTCAAAGTCATCTCTCACCTTCACATCCAGATTTGCACCAAAAGCCATCCGAAATTCCCCATTGTACCCTTTGCTAAATACCCGCTGGAAGGTCTGCTTGAAGAGAGAAGTGTTGAAGGAGTCTCCCATCACCATGTGTCCTCTGGGAAAGAAAAAATGATACAAAATGGAACTGAAGCAACTGGGAACTAGAAGTGCAAAGGATACATCCCTGCTCCTCTGACACATGCAAACACATGCAGTTACTGCTTTACAGCATGCCTTTGCACAGGCAGGATTCACACCAGGGAGCGCAGATTCTTGGAAGCCACACAAGTTAGTGCTCCATCTTGGTCAGCTTGCTTCCTCAACTCTACTTCTTGCCATTGCTTCGGCTGCCTTCATGATGTTCCTGTTCCAACAGTTAGAAACTCTGGAAAGCTCTTTGCTCAGCCTGCTTTC
The DNA here is from genome assembly GCA_013397935.1 of Dasyornis broadbenti. NCBI lineage: Eukaryota > Metazoa > Chordata > Aves > Passeriformes > Dasyornithidae > Dasyornis > Dasyornis broadbenti. Next base: position 80,178 of record VZRN01002870.1, on the reverse strand, counting down.
CCTGAGCAGGGCTGGAACTACTCACAATACACCAGGGGTGGCTGCACCACTGCAGCACCAGGAAGGTGCATAAGGCTGTGCTGGGCCTCCCCTATGTGTCCTGACAAACCCAGGCTTGACCAGATGCAGCTCAGTAACACAACCAAAGGGTCAAACAATCTCTGTTCCCTGCTGAGCACTGAGGGATTATTTACAAACACCTTGCACTTGCAGGAAGACATGCAAAGTCCCCAAAAAGTCTGGTTTAGCACACAGCCATCCTCATAGAGACTATTTCCAGCAATATGGAACACAGGCATTTATCCCCTAGAGATATCACTTAAAACTGGACCCAGGGAAGTCAAGAATCCCTGACGAAAGCATAAGCGAGCTGTTAGGCAGAGAAAATCTGCTTCACACAAGAAAAGCTTCTACCCACCATCAGGTTTTCTAACAGCAGTGCTAATTCACATGCTGCTTTGAGACTCCAGAAATGTGGACTGGGATCAGGTGAGGCTTGCCATATAATTCCTGGCAAATTCAAACCACAGTTTAGAACAAAATGATAAAAACCCTTTTGCCCTAACAGCAAACTTAACTGCTTTCTTAATCATTCTCCCCCTCCAAAAAAAAAACCAATGCAGGTGCCAGCTGTGTGCTGCCCTGCTGTGAACATACCCAGTGAGGTTTGCACAGCACTTCATCTCCAGCAGCCCTGTCTGGTCCAGGGCACAGGCGTAGATGTCGATGCAATGCCCGTTGGCCGCAGAGCGGTTGGCCAGAGTCTCGTAGTGCTGGGAACACACACACGGGGGTTAGGAGGCTGCAATGTGCAGGATTTCTGCTGCTCCCCAGTTCTCCCTTCTAGGACGAGGGATGCATTTGGATGAGCCTGAGTTTATGGTCTCAGATATACGCAGCGCATAAATTACATGGTATCATCTAGCCTGGGATGACTTAGAATCCAAAGATTTCCAGGTGATAGTTAAGAGAACAGGTGTCATCCTGCTTTCTCTAAGCTGACAGGGACATTTCATATCTGATATTTTTACTATTTTAACAGTTGTTTTATATGTCAAGAAGACAAAGGAGGCTTTCTGGGAATGACCAATTCTTGGGAGACGGGCTTTTTTCTCCCCAGAAGGAGATACAATGATGTGGATGAACAAACTCTCTGAAACAATACTTTCTTCTCTGTGAAGGCACAAGACCATGATGCGGAACTAACTAGGAGGAAGCTTTTATACCCTTCCCTTGACTATCCTCATAATTTAACATACACAAAGACTCAGGTATTTCAATGACAACTGTGCAACCCATGTAGTGCTCTGACACAACATTTAGTTTTAGTTTTTAAACACACACAACATGCACTAGCACCTACTTTGGTGGCCTTCTTCATGAACCTTGCATTATCCTTCTCTATGTCATGCCAGGAACGGATGGGTGTTTTCAGTTCATCTCCCACCACCATGCCTGGCCCTTGTGTTGGTGGCCCGCCTGTGAACAGCATTATTCTGGCTCCTGTGTTTGGAAATGTGCCCTAAAATAAAAACAAAGATTTATATCAGAGGGAAGGAGAAGTAAAAAAACGGGAAACTGATTAAATGGCAACAATACTTTTAGAGAAGGGTCTGCATGTGATTCTGCAATGTCAGTTGGGACCTGTCCCTGCTGGAGGCCCCTTGATAAATAGTGATGCATTTCCTGACAGTCACAGCACGCAGAAAAAGTTAAAACTCAAACTATGTCAAGCTTCATGTCTTCCAAACAGGAAGCAGGCAGTTTCTGTTCTCTTTACTTGTATCTTAGATGACACTCAGACCTTCAAACACCTACAATTTAAACACATAAATTCTACCCTTTAGATGAAACCTTCCAGCCCACTGTACATCAGCTGGTGCTAACACAGCTCAAATGTCAGCAGAGACAAACTGCACCCCTGCATGCCAATGTAACCCAGCTGCACTGACACCTGCACTCATCTCAGCAAGCACTGCCATGGGCTTACTTTGACATGCTCATCTCAATAGCATTAAAAGTACCTCCAATAAGCCAACTGCAATTGAAAGAGCCACTCCAGTGGAACGTAAAGGTCTCTTTCCCTGGGTCACTGGCCATGGGTCCCTTTGCAGCTCTCCAAGCAGATCTGTTAAATTCATGTCAATCTTATGCACGGGCTGTAGAAACCTGAAAAAATTCAAATTCAGTATTTTCCTGCTTCTAAGTTCAGAGAAGAAAAAAAGTGCCTCTTTGTTCCTGGCACACATCAATTGCACTGAGACAGTAATTAGAAGTAAAAAGACATGTGGCAGGTTGCCTTCTTACATCCAAACTTTCCAAAGTAACAAGCCTGTGCAAAATAAAAAATTTGATCAAAGCAAGATATCAGGATAAGAAGGCAGTCACATAAAGAACAGGAAAGGACTTTAAAGGTGATTTAGTTTGCTGAAACACATGAGAGCTGCCACTGAAAAACAGCAGCTGAGAAGGAGAAAACTATGTTCAACAGAGGCAAATAACTGTCACAAGCCAATACTTACAGGCATAAAGGGGCATAAAATATCTGCCCTGCTGTGTGCTGTGCTGGTGAAGCTTACCTGCTGGAGATAACAGGTTGCTCTGGAGTTTGAAGAGGTCTTCCCTGTTGCATGGGGACAGCTGGCCTTGAAAGCCCAAGCATATCCTAGAGAACAGTAAAGAGGAGGCAGAGATGTACTATTCATATACTAAACATATTATTTATTATTTAATATACCCTGAGGCCTGCAATACTGCAGTATTAAATATATTTAAATCTGTAGAATTATTATTCTTTGCACTGCCAACAGGAATGGATCAATGGACCATTATGTGAGATACACAAACTCAATCCTGAACAAGCTTCTAAGAAATTTACAAAGGCAAAAAGACAGGACAGATATTGGGAGGGCAACGGGCCCACAGTTAAGAGCCCTCCCTTCTCTGGGACAGAGCTGAGAGGTACAAGCCCCTGGCCTGAGGGGTGGCAGAGCACACCTGTATTTGCTTGGCTGTCAAGTCCTTGGTGCCCCGGAACACGTAGCTCTTGGAAATCCCTTCGCAGCTCAGCTCATGAACCTGGACCATCCTGCCGAAAGTGATGAGCCCCACCAGGGCATCAGGAGGCAACAGGCTCAGGGACATCTGCAGGGACTCCTTCAGGGCCTGCAAATCCTCCTCTTCCAAGCACGTGTCCACAACATACAGGAAGATCAACGGTGTCTGCGGACCTCGCTGATGTGGGAAGAAATGACACTTTATAAAGCCTCCAGCCAAAGAATAAAATGAGCCCCTTCTTAAGCACCTTTCACGCATGTCATTCATTTGCATTATCCTAGAAAATTTTATCATAGACAGATATCATCTGTCACAAACAAGACAATTCTGGGGGCTTCAAACTCACCTGTGACTCATTTACCTGAACTATGTATTCAATTGTTGAAAACTGAGGCATAAGCTCTGCTGGTTGGTTGACTTCAGAAATGCCTGCATATGCTGGGGGAAACTGAAAAAGAGAACAAAAAATTAGGACAAGGAAGTTGCAGGACAAAAATGTAAGGCTCTCCTCTGCAGTACAGAGCCTGACCTGCTGATGATATGGTTATTCAACTCTTTATTTACTGCCACTGCACCAACCTGATTAATTCACAACAAGAAACCCACAGTGCTGTTTTCCTAAGCACAGACAACAAGTGGCTGGCAGGATGGACAGCTGCTCAATCCAGTGTAAATAAAAGCTAGTCTACAGCAGCAACAATGTATTAGTTGAAATTCTTTTAGCCATAGTTTCTGGTGGCAAAAGTCTACTCAAATCTAATTAATTTCATATTCTGCAAGGATAAAAAAAACCAAGAAACACACTGAAACACATGGAACAAAATGGCATTTTTATCTCCTTCCTATGCCCTGCATGCCAGTAAAATCACTGGCAAAACTGCACTGAAAATAGATAAGATGTCAGGCAAAGCAGACTGCACTCTGGCCTGGGTTTAGCAAAAGAAAAAGGCCAAGAGAAGGGATCTAGAGAAGCGGAATTTATACTTAACATCCAGCGAAGGCCATCAATAAAATGTTCACTAAAAAGGTGGAAGGGCTCGTTCTTTTTCCAACTTACCTGGTTTCTCTGAAAGCAGAAGTTACAAGCCCAAAGCTTGGCTCGATAGTCAATTTGGCTGCAAGGGAAAGATGAGGCATTACTATGACTTCAGGAACGATTTTACAGCACAGCTTCACAATTAATTCATTAATCTAGATTGGTTCAAAGCACTGAGGAAGAAACAGACACTCCAGCTTGAATAGTAAGTGTTTTAGGGACTCAGACTCTTGTTCTATTACCAGGAAGTTCATTAAGGCATCCAGACCTGCCATTTCCAGGCTTGTCAGCATGATGGGTCACTAAGCTCTCCAAACCTTAGTCCTTGGCAGACACAGACTTGGGTCTAATAATTCTTTCACTACACTTAGGCTTATCTCATTGTCTTATTGTTTGTGCAGCTGTAGCACACAAGTGCTCCAGTCACAGAGCAGCAGGAGCCATGCACCCAGATCCTGTGCACACACGGAACAAACAGGCTGTTCCCTGTCCCACAGAGTTTACTCTCCTCAGCCTGTTACAACATCCTGCTAGTGCAGGATGCCTCGCCACATTCTTATTCCATGGGTTTGATCTCATTTCACTTCCTCTTACTGGCATTCGCCGCTTTTTCTCAGCCCAACACCACAGTCCGAGTACGCATGATCATCACGTGATTTCAGGAACGAGATAATTCCTCTAAAATTACTTCATGATGCTGATGCTGGAACTGACCTACAAGCATCAGGATGTGTAGGAAGCAGGAAAACAAGTGAACAGCGCAGTCCAGAGGATAGTATCAGTATAACGGGCATCTTTTTTCCTTATGAGTTTCCTCATCTATCACAAAATTCTCTGGGATGGTGAGAGGATTCTCTGCCTTAACAGCCTCCCCAAAGACCCTCCTGTCTCCTCTGGTCTTGCCAGCTGTAGTAACAGGCATGTTGATGTATGGAATTTAACAAGCCCAGCATCTAAATAAAAGAGGCTGCCAGGCACTGAGCAGAGAAAAAGGGGAATAAGGAACTAGTGAAGTTTAGATGAAAATTAGGTACTATCCAGACTCTCTTAACATTCCCAGCCAAGCAATTCCTACCAGAGTGGGTTGAGCACAGCTTTGCAGGTCGGCCTGCTGCAAAGTACTGGCTCATACTGCACGGGGGGCAGGTCCAGACGCTCCTTCAGCGGGGTCAGGAGACAGGCCAGGGGCACAACCATCCTTGTGGCCTCCAGCCTGCTGGAGGGCCACACGTTCCAGCTGAAGCGCACTCCGTCACGCTCTTCATTCTGCTGGATGAACTCCAGGTACGTCGCCATGGCCCTGCAGAAGCTCTGGAAGGACAAAAGAAGGCATCTACAGGCAGCAGCCACTTGTGGGGACAACAGACCTACAAAGGAGCTCAGCAGATCACCTACAGGTGGGGAGGCACAAGACACTGCAGGACAAAGCCAATACAGTACAGTGAATTAATCCCATTATCAAATGAACCATGTGACTCCATTAATCTCTTCTGTCCAGTGCTCTCTTCAACATTACAGCCAATTAAAACACCAACAAATCCAACAAAGAGACAAGGAAAGCTGACACTTGAAGTCAGAATGTAAGGGTTTGTTTTTTTATGATTTACATTTAACATCTCAAAACCCAACCAGCCTCATGCTGGCCTCAAGGCAATCCTGCCTGACTGGGTCAGTAAAGGAAAACAGGCCAGATTTGCAACACATCCTGGAGCCTTCAGCTGAAACATACAGGGAGAAAAGGAGGCCAAGTCTGAGACGGAAACAATCACAGATGTCACCAGGCTGCCAGCCTGACCTGCTTACAAAGGGAAAGGAGTACATGACAAAATGTCAAAAAAGGTCTTTTGTGATTTTCAGACACCCACTGTGCATGGCACCATTGTCCCACTACCAGCAATGAAGGAATTCAGAGTCCAGCAGACTTCAGAAAATATCAAGGAGGAATATCCCCAACACAACAGAGGAGTCACTCTCTGTGTTGCTTTACTAAACTCTTCAAAGTAAAACACCAACAAGAGCTTCCTACCTATCACTACCTTTGATTTCTCTGAGAAAGGCAAGGACAAGCCTACCAAAAAACTCCCTTGTCAAACATCACACAGCACTAGCAGCAACTCACAGAGCCAAAAGCAGCAGCTCTACAACCTGTTTTAAACAAGGGAACTCAGAGGTTCACCTACAGCTGCAGATGCTCCAGGATTACCTTACTCCTGGTCCTCAGTGCAGGTGGAATATTTAGGAGGGCTACAAGCAGGAGAAAGAAGCATCACTTCCCCTTGGAAGAGGGAAAGCTTTGGTGTAACATTTTCCTACAGAACTCCAAACTCCCTGACATTTTCTTCATCCTTGCTATTAAGGATATAAATCAAACCTAGGGAGAATTGCCCTATAATTCCACCTCCCTCTCTGCACGGGCAAACACAAGGGTTCACAATACATCCCCACTACAAATAGGTGGGGTAAAAGCCAGAGCTGAGTAAAAGATCCTGCACATCAGAACAGCAAGACAAACATTTGACATCTCAGGTATGCAGCACAGCCACAGGGCAAATTCATTCCATGTTCTTCCAGCTGTAGCCCAGCACCACTTCCCCACCTCAGGCAGAGCCCTGATTGCCATGCTGTGTTTGGCATGGGCTATAGCCCTACTCTGGGGTCAGGACAGCAGGACGGGCGGTGTAATCACCCAGCTGCTGCGCTTAGCATGGCTATAGGGGACACCACAGATCCCGAGCGCAGCCATAGGTGCCACCGCCGCCTCTCAGACCACTGATCCCCAGCACTGCTACAGGCGGTACTGCTGACCCTCTAGCGCAGCCACAGGGGACAAGACTGACCGCAGCCCTGCCCTGGGGGACACTGCCGATTCCCAGCCCGGGCAGAGCTACGGGAACACTGCCAGGCCCCCGTGCTGCTCTGTGGGACACTGCTGGCCCCCATGCAAACATCGCGGCAGCCGACACCACTGACCATGCTCAGCACCCCTTCAGGGAACATCACTGACCGCCCCTTCAGACCCTCCTCCAGGGGGACACCCTTGACCCCCAAACACCCCTCTGGGCGTACGCCCCTAAGTACTTCCCCCTCACAGGGGCCATCAGTGACCGCCCCCGCCCCACCCCGGGCTGCCTCCCCTCAGGGAACACAAACCCACCCCCCATCCCCTCCGAGCCCCGCCGCTCCCACCTGCCCGCGCCGCTTGCGCCGCTCCCTCCCGGCACGCCCCGCGCGCCCGGCAAGGCCACCTCAGCGGTACCCGCTGCCCGCAGGCAAGATGGCGGCGGCGGCACACCCGCCCCGGCCCAAGTGAGGTTTCGCCGCCATCTTGGCTAAGGGCAAACTACGCTACCACTCTGAAGGAGGAGAGCAGAGTGCCCCTACCAAATATGGCGGGCAGGGGCGTCAGGGGGGCCATCTTGGTTAAGGGCGGCAGGTTCAAGGGGTGTCTCTGCGTGGTGTTGGATGCGATTCCGCGTTCCCGCTTTGGCAAGGCATGAGGGAAGCAGCTCTGCCTTCAGGGGGCTCGGCTGCTTTGGAGAGTGTTGTCGTGTTCATCAGAGAGCACAGAACCTCCTGGGAAGAGGATGTCAGTAACACTCCACTAATAACGCAGACACTTTTGAAAGAAATAAACTGCGAGCCCCAGACAGCCTCCCCTTTGTCTCAGTTCCAGGCTCCTCTCTCGGGCCGAGGTTTTTGTGCCCGGGCACGTTGGCCCAGCAAAACACACCAGGCAAAGTCATGAGACTGCCCAGGCCAGCAGCAAGGCAGGGACAATCCACTAGATTTTCCTCCCACTCTGTTGCCAGAACAAGCTTTACCCCCACGTCTGCTTGAGGCCACACTGACTCATCACTCTGCCAGGAAATCTGTATCCCCAGCCTACTGGGAAGACCCCTGAAGTGCCCAGACCCTCTGGAGAGGAGAGATCCAGGGACTGACACAATTTTCCAGGAGCCTGTGTTATGTGGTAGAGGTTTGACCAAGCCTGCCTTGCCCCAGGAGCTTGTCTCTCTCTGCCTTGAAACTAGGCAAATATTCCTTCTTTCATTGCTTCCACCTCTTGTTGTTTCCCAATGTCTCTTCCAAAGCCAAGGAGGCAAAGCCTTTTCCTAGTGAGCCCGATGACAGGAATCCTCCCCTGCAGCTTTGTGTGATGCCGTGCAAGTGGGACTGGTCCTATCTGAATGCATGGACCTGAATCCGATTCTGAACGCTGCAGACTTTCACACATATTTGAGGGGCAACGGCATTACAGTGAAATATCTGAATCTGCTTCTAATAGTTTGGGTGTTTGCCTTAAATTCATGCAGTGGTCTGCTTATAAATATTCCCCAGACTTTTGTGTGGGCATCGCTCCACCTTTGCTTAAAGGAAATTAATGCCCTGTGATCAAGTTCAATCACCCATGCACTGGCAAGCTTTGGGGTTTTTTTCCTGTTTTCTTTCTTTTAAATGCAACAGAAATGTGTGTTTGGAATATGCAGAGTGCTGTTCCAGGTTCAAAACAAAGCAAAATGCTGTCTGAGGTGAACATTAGTTTTGCCTTACCAGCCTCCTGACATCCCTAACACAGTGGGAATAAAAAAGTAGAAGCATACTACTGATGCATGTATGCTAAAGTGTACGAAAATTCAAATTACTACTATTGCTGACATTCTGAGACCCAGGACTGGCTCTTCAAGTAGGAGGCAAAGCAAATCTACTTTTCTGGAGTTGCCTGTTTGTCCTTCATTTTTCATCTCCCTCCCATTGCCACATCTCAACAGCAAAGGGGAGAGCCTTACTGGGACCCAGAGCTTCAAGGCCATGCTGCACTTCCCACCCCACCCCAGCCAAGCATTAGCTTAACTAAAACTTTGAGCAACTATTGGGAGATTGTGTCCTGCTTTCAGCTGGGATAGAGTGAATTTTCCTCCCTAGGACCTGGTTTAGTGCTGCATTTCTGATTTAGGGTTAGGAAGATGTTGGTAACACACTGACGTTTTAGTTCTTGCTGAGTTCTTACACTAAGTCAAGGATTTTTCAGCTTCTCATACTGCCCTGCCAGCCAGGAGGCTGGGGGTGCACAAGAATTTGGAAGGGGACAAAGACAAGGCAAGTGACCCAAACTGGCTCAAGGGATATTCCTTATTCCTTACCATATGGTGTCATGCTGAACGATAAAACTGGGAACATTTGGTTGCTGGTTTACAGCCCAGTGCTTGAGCACTCCTTGGGCATTGGTCAGCAGACAAGGAGCAACTGTATTGTTCAGCACATGCTTTATATAATCTTTTACCATTATTTTCCCTTCTTTTTCTGCCCTGTTAAACTGTCTTTATCTGAATCTACAAGATCTACCTTTTTTTCCCTCCAATTCTCTCCCCCACCCCACAGAGGAGGAAGTGAGACAACAGCTGTGAGGTGTTTACCTGTCTGCCGGGTTAAAACAAAGCACTTTGGAAGAGAAGCACAATCTTAAAGCCCCGTGTTTCTGGGCCAAATAACCCAAGTAAAAGCTTTCCCAAAAGCATTTCCTGGAAGAAGCACAAGCTCGCTCAAAAAGTGGGAAAAAGGAAAACACCATAGACTGCCTACACAAGCCCCGCTTGGTTTGTGTTTAACAGCTGAAAGAGAAGAGAGCTTTGAGCTCTGGTTCCTGTCCTCTCCCCTACCCAGAAATCTCCTGAAGAGTGAGCAAAGTGCAATGATCAGCTTTGTCATGTTAGAAGTGAACATTTTCAACATTTCTCACAGGTGAAATGACAGATAGTCCCAGCCAAGTGGAGCAAGAGGAGGGAAAGGTGGTCTGTGTGTGCCAGAGGACAGCTCTTTTTGAGGTGTCTCTACCCTGTTTCAAAGCATCAAGTGTTTAGCAGCAATAGAAGACCCAGCTGTCTCCACTCACTACAGTTTCTTCCCAAAAACTGCTCTGCATGTGGCGGCAAAAAAGAAACCAGAGTGTGGCTTTTTCCCTTTTGGGAGCCATCCCAGGAACAGGCAGGAGATGGTGCTCGAACAGCACCAGAGGAATAACAATTACCCATCACATCTCCAACGGGCTAGTTACCATCAAAGTAAAAATTAAAACCCACCCAACCAACCAACCCCAGGGAAAACTAACCAGCCACTCAGCCACGGGGTAAATGTTTTTACTACCAAAGCTTCAAGTTTGTCACTCATACTAATATTTTAAACTTTGGACTGTAAAGGCTACACATGCCAGACAGTACCTGCCAGCTGTACACTGTCAGTTCACAATGCAGCCAGCTACCATAGCCAATGTTTCTCTTGGAATTAAAAAGCAACTTTGCACTTGATTCCGTGTGAAAATGACACCTGGGTGTACCCACCCTCCAACTTGCCTTGGACACTTGGCTACCCCTAGTGAGGCAACCACTCAAAAGAGGCTCATGGGTTGACAGCAGGATCAGGACTCATGAAAACAAGGGTGAGCTCTCTCCAGCTCATGAGGGATCTCATGGTCCTGCAGCAGCTGAACTCTGATCTCTTGTATAAGGCCTGCATAAATAAATGAGCAGATCATGTTTCCAATTTGTCATCCGTGTTTTAAGGGATAACTCAACTTTCTACACGTGTTTTCATATTGAGTACTGGAGCCACTATTGTAGCTTCCTCAAAACATTGCATTTCATACCAGTTTGCAATAGAGACAGCTTAGACAGGGAGAAGATTGACAAAACCAAGGAGATTATTAATGCTACCTTTTAGCATTTACTCCCTTTTTAGATGAGAATTTCAGGCTGATAGATTAGCCAGGTTCATGAAGAACCAGAGCAATAGAAAGATCATTTCTCTGATTCATACAGAAATAGATCAGACAGACTCCTATCTTACAGATAGGAAATTGAAATTACTTTTCTCTTACAGGCATTTTTTCCCCATATCTGAGAAGTCTTGTTACAGCTCCAACACTATGAAGTTTCAGATACCACAAAGGTCATCCAAGCCAGATAAACCCAATGCCAAAATTTAAAGAGCTTAATAAACCATATGCTACTTCCTAAAGCTCTTCACTGAGGAGAAGCTTTCTCTCCTTTTTCTTATTGCCAACAAATGTGGTTATAGAGCATAAAGTGACATACCTGCATAATAAAGTTGTGTTGTTTCCCTGGAAGTTATCTTCTAGCTGCAGTAGAGCACAGACACTGTTATCTCTGCAGCAGCAGGAGCCAGGACCCCATTGTGTCAGGTCCCCTTTGAAGACAGGAAGACAAAGGCAACCCCAGCCGCACATCTCAATGAAATTACCTTTGGCCAAATAAAGGATGTCTGATCCAAGACTCCCTCCAAGGAAGTGAGCAGTGTTTTCCCCTTGGCTTCACTGTGCTGAGTGGTTAAAGAGGCAGAAGAAGAACAAACATCCCCAACATTCACCCCCACATCTCTTTTCTAAAAGCTCTTCTGCCTCTGTAGAGATATGCATCCCTTTCACCTGGAGACAACACTGCAGCAAAAATAAAGCCTGCTGGGGGTGCTCACCTCACTGAGACAATCAGAGTCCTTCCATGGACTTGCCAGCTTATCAGTGCTCATTGTTTGCTCCAGTACAAAGCTAACTGCTCCCAGACGTGGAACCTTTGCCTCTGCATCCATACCCTTCCTGCATGGGACAGGAGCTGTGGGGGGGGTTTTATTCTTTGTATAGCACTTACCCCCATTAGCCTCTGTCCTCAATCCACGATGTAAGAAGGGAAATGGAAATCAAGCAAGATTTGAACACTTTTGTATATGATCCAGACTGCTTTTAGAAAGTGCAAACTCCTGGACAGTATTGAAAATGCTGATGTAGCCTCTTACCCTTATGAGGTAAACTTCCAAAATCTGCATTAACTCTCTATCAGAATGTTGCTAACTCAGGCATAGAGGTGCTTTCCCATCACCCTCCCAACACAGTATGCAGGAGGGCTTATTTTCAGCCAGGCACATTTGAAAATAGACAGATGCAATAGGCCTTTGTGTTGTGCTTGACCCCCTGATTGTTTCCCAGTTCTGAGAGACTGTTATAAGATACTGAATAACTGTATCTTCAGCTGACAGAGCCAGCTGACAGAGCCAGCTGAAGCCACAGCCAGCAGCAAGTGGTACAGGGACCAGATGGTCTGTGCACAGCCCATGTGCACCCCGCCCTGCCTGCTTGTGTGTCATTCCAGCCCTCTGCCACTCTGGATACTGGAAGAGCTGGCTGGACCACATATGCACAGTATTCATATTTATGAAAAAGGAGGTGACTGGTTTTTTTTTCACTAGAGGTTTGTTTGATTATAAGTTAAGGAAGAGGTGGAGTAACTAAATTAGCATAGCATAGTTGGTACAAAAATCTGTTTACTTCCTCATTGGGATTTGAACCCACATTTTCCAAAGACAGTATCACCACTCTAATACTGCCAGATGGACATTCATAGCCAGAGGAAATTAGACTCAACTCTCTCTTAACAAGTCCAGGGTTCAGCATACCATGGGCATGAGACTTACGACAACGCTCCAGTCTGTGTGTTATTGCCAGTTCATCAGTCCAGGGTCACACAGAGGAGCCAGAGGTCACACTCAAGAGAAACACAGGTTTGCTCCACATCACAGGAAGAGATGGTTGTGCTTTTCTGATGACATGCCAGTATTGCACCTTTCTCAGATCACAAACCAAGGCCAGAGGCCATATTTGTGTCAAAGCATTTTTCAACCCTGATGGTATTCCGATAATCTACAAAAATGTTCCCTGTATCATCAGGCCAGAGGAACCCTTTCTCTTGTGGAAAACATATTTTCCCAGAATACCTCTACTCAAAATTTCAGTGGAGATGTCCATGTATGTGATGCAGCTACAGAACATACCACTAGAAATCTGATGATGAAGAAATAGATACAACAGATGTGTCACCAGGCAGCAATACAGGAAATGAAGCACAGATGTACATACGAAAAATCAGAGTTTTAATGATAACTTAGCAGGTAAGAAAGATAATAAAGAATCAGTGAATTCTGTTTGACATAGTCAGAATCCTTCCTGCAACAGATTCTTAGTCTTCAGTTAGATGGAAGCTATCATGGGAGAGAAGTGTCAGCTTTAGAACTTAAGCATCCATTAGAAGCATTAGTCTGAAAGCAAAGTTTGGGATCTCATTCTTGGTACCACTTGTTAGCAACTTTTCTGATCAGCTGTGAGGGACTAATAAACATTAAGACGAAAGCATCTCAAAGCTGTTTGAACTTTATTTTGAACTGTTGCTTAGAAATCTCTTTTAACGTTAACCACATTCGTTGCCACCTCCAATTCTGGTTCAAGAATGGATCTATCTTTCCACTTCAGCCTTGATCTTCAGCACTGACTCCACTTCCAGTGCACTCCCAAGATAGTTCACACAGCTGATACATTGCTGGTTAATGTATCATTTAGAAGTCTGCTTTTAAAAAAAGCAAGCTGTTTTGTCACCTTGGCTGTGAAGAATAAACCCAGTTAAGAGTTTTCTTTCACTTTAAAACTCCAACCACTCTGTCATATAAATACAGTTTGATGGAGAGATGTCACCACCTTCATGACAATCATCAAAAACCTGCAAAAGAAAGTCCTGTGTCAGCAGAGTAATTACTTCCAGTTGGATGTTGCTTGCTGTGTGTAACATGCTTTCATATTTTCTGCTCCTTCCCCAGAAGATCAGCATTAATCTAACAGAGGCCAAGACCTAGGAAGTCTTATGGCAGCTCAGAGGAAGAAGAGAAAAACAGCTCTCACCACAAAGGGACATGCTGGCAAGTTTTACCTACAAACCAGTTTACAGTCCGGGGAGGAGAGACCAAAAGCTAGACAGAAATAAGTTAGCTTGTTAAAAACGTAGGCAAACTTGGGATCAGAGACATCAGAATATAACTTGGAACAGGCTACACTTGACAGCATCCTTTTACATACAGTCCAGTAAAGAGACAGGATGGAAGTGGGAAACACCTGGCAGAGCAGGTGTTTAGACCAACTACAGAACTTGCCTGTTACACCACAGCTAAGGCATCACAGGCAACTTTTGAGCACAGCTCGCTTAGAAAGCCACGAGGCTGACTTGTGGGCAGAACTTGCAATGTGCCATCTGGCCATTGCAGGACTGTGTTCAAGAGCTGCATGCACCCATTAATGATACACAGAATTAGTTACTCACAGGGCAGAGTCCACAAGGTGTCCTGACTAATCCCGTGGGTTGGATGAGAGGACTAATGGCTCTGTACAGCTTCATCTGCCCATCCACACTGCCCACTGTCCCCTCCTTGGCAGCAATAATTGTCATCTCCACTTTGCCATCATAGATCAGAGTATTTAAAATGGTTTCAATGTCTTCCATTGACAACTCTACCTAAGAAATAATTTGTGAAATAGATGTTAGGAAAGATGCATGCCACTGCGTCCTGCAAGGAGGAAATGAGCAAACCCCGTGAGTAACAAATCCTTAGAGTTCTAACCTAGTCCAGAAAAAGACACCATTCTCACTGGGAACTTCCGTGGAGCTGTGCAAATGCAAAAAGAAAAGCAAATACTAATACCTCCTACCTCCTGAGCATTGATTTGCACTAGCCTTGGTTTACCAATAAGGACTTCCCTATGCAGCTGAGGTGTCTGCATCATCCTAGCATGACATAGTTCCAGTTTTGCAAGAAAATAATTGTGAAAGAAGACAAGACTGCACAAGCTATACTTGTTGATGGTGATAATAATTGTGAGGCATTTTTCCCCTTCTTTTTTTCTCCCTCCCCTGAAACACCTTGAAGTGCATATGTAAATTTAAGAGAAATTATGAAATATAAACCAGCTATGACTGTTAACAAGGATGTGAATGTTAATTCTTTTATACATCTTTGAAAACCCACATGCACAAGCTATCCTAGGACCCCAAGCAGTATCAGTGGCCCTCCCCAAAAAGCAATGAAGCTACAAAGCTCACCTCCACTACACAAACTGTAGGGTACTAAGACACTTATGAGTGTCTTCAGCAAGTTTGCAGTGCTCAGCTCCTACAGTTAACCGTGCACTGACAATTTGAACAGCAGTGAGACAAATCTGTTCTGACCTTACTGATGCCCAGTTCGCAGATGTACTTCCACACCTCGTGGGATGAGGCAAATGAGCTGTTCCTCTGTATCAAGGGGTTCTGTTTGCTGTCTCGAGCTGCCTCTGCCTGAGAAAAAGCAAGGGTTAGTCAGCACTCACTGCCCAGACCCTCCTTTGTGGTTCAGTTTCAGGCAGACTCAAGTACAAAATTTAATTTCCAAACCATTTCTGGGACATGTTTAGCATTTAAAGCTATGTCCTTAAGACTGGTGTATGTGAGACAATGCAGTGCACAATCAAATATAATTTTATAAAAAATGACATAAAATTTACACTATAATTCAGATTAATATGAAGGACTACCAGCATTTGGGATTTTGTTGACAAAAAAAAAATGTTTCTGCTGTACCTAGAGCCAGTTAAAACCTACTGTAATGGAATAGACAAATGCTACAATCTGCAGACATTTAATGAACTAGGGACAATTTAGACAAGGGGCAATTGTCTTCTATGCAGAGCTACCTGACTGGCTGCTGCCTTACACCCTCTCAGAAACGAGGAGCTCTGCACAAAACAGTGACTTTTCCTAGATTTTTTGGTCCTGTGCTCCTTGCTGCCTGGTTTTTGTCTTAATTTAAAACAATTATACGAGGCAGAGACTCCAAAATGAGTTACCTGCCCTTCAGTTTTAACCAATTTCCTTTCATCAATAAGGAGAGATAAAATGGGAGAAGAAATGAGTGCAAAAATATCAGATAAAAGATAACAGATGAAAGGTAACAGCCTCCGAGGTTCCAAAACTCCCTCCTCCAACAAAAAACTATCAACAGGGGACGGGGACAAGACAAAATCTGGACAAACTATTTTTGGCCAAAAGGCTCCAATGCTGAAAACGCTGGAAAAAAACTTCCCGGCAAGTTGCAGGCCCGCCCCCTTCTCGGCAAACGGCAGGCGGCTGGAACACAACTCGTGGAGAGAGAGGGTTTGACTGACTCCTCCTCGGCTGTCCCCCGCAGCGGCGGGAAAAGGTATTGCGAAATTCCCTCTAGAGCAGGTTTAGATTGCAAAATGCAGCTTCTCCGGTTGCGACTTGGAGACCTGCTCCAGGCAACCCTCTTGGGAGCCCAGAGAGAACAAAAGCGCTCTCCTCGTGGCCGTTTCCCGTTTTTAAAGGGACCCCACACACCCCTATCCAGGATAAAACACACAAGTTCCTCATTCCCAGGTTGCTGGGTCTTAGGGGCGGTAACACTACTGGGCAGGCTGGCATACAGAAGATAAGGAATACACGATTTTGGGTCACCTAAGCCAGTTTGTCATTGGACCCCAGAGATAAAAGGCTTCCTTCTTTGTCTGGGGTGTAAAAATATCCATCACTGAAATCCAACACCATCACGCTTGCTGTGACAAAAATATTCGTCCAGTACAGATTTGCCAAGCTAATTGCATAATGGCCGACACCATGGAAAACTTAAGCCTTGACTGGCACTGGTTTATAAAGAAAAGCATTCCTGGCACTCACCTTACTCTGCAGAAATTTAAAACACTGTTGATTTAACACCTCCACAAATTCAGACTCAAAGTCCTGGTCACTGTACCAGGCCCCACCAGTGACTGAGCGGTCAGGCTGCAGGTTGTACAGCATATAGACCTTCTTCTTGGATGCCTGTTGGAGGAAGATGTAAAGCCCTTAACAGCTGAAAGGCTTCATAAGAAAGGAAGATTTAAGCAGATAAATCTGCATAAGAGGTAGTTCATTACTCCTATACCTAGGGCACAGCAATCCGGCTGACTCGAGCTATCTTCAGCATGTTTGACCCGTAGGTAACACAGAGATAAGGACAAGATCAACACATTTCGATTCCTAATCAGTTTATATCATAGTGTTAGAAGACTAGATGAAGCCTCTCTCACAAGAACATGAAAAAACTACTGCTTTTCTATGTCCAACTTCTCTCCCTGCATCTGGTTTACCAGACTCAGTATGAACCAGATAATTGAAGGGAGTCTCAGGAGATCCAGGGGAGAGGAACCTTGCAGAGCCACATGCAGGTAGGTAACCATATCACTAGTGCCACATAAAAGGCTGAGATTGCTTCTGTATCAGAAGCATCAAATTGCTGCTGTAACATTGGAACCCACTGAAAAGTAATTATGGGCAGGTTGCTTATTTGGGTGGAGACTGAGAGGAGAAAGGAGAAGAGAGTGGTAGAAATGTGGTAACAAACAAAAAAGGAGAATAAGGTGTAAAAGAGAACGAGAGGGCAGGATCTGCAGACAGCAGGAGTGTGGATGTGTACAGACAGCAGAGAAGCTGATCTGTGAACCCAGTATCTGCTGCACCTCAATCCTGCACACTGAAAGCAGAGAGTCAAACACTGGTGCACAGTCAAAGAGAAAGCTGGAGGCAAAATGAGGTTTTCCTGCTCCCAGTCCCCTGTTAAAAGCATACAAAACATACAGCATGTTGAAATTGTTTAAAAAACAGCCACAAAATACTCACTGCCACAGATTTAACTGCTTTAATTAGTTTCTTGCTTTCCAAGTTTTTCAGTATCTTGTTGATCTCTGTTAAAGGCAAATTACTTTTATATCTAATGTCCCTGCTCCAAATACCTGTTTAAAAACAGAGAAATGAACAGAAATAAATAGAAGAAACCATTTGTTTCTGTACATACTCTACAACCAAAAGGCCTGAGTCACTTGCCTATCACAGGATGGATCCTACCACTCCCAGAAAAAGGGGAGAAATGGACAGAAGGGATTGGGGCAAAACAAGCAGGTATGGGAACTCTTAGATTTTATATTTGTATTGTCTGGGCAAGCTTTTACAAGTTTGGATGGGAATGGTTCCATAAGTAAGCAGAGGTAGTACCATTCACAATCATAATTTAAAGTACCTTTGTTGCCTGCATCCTCTATGATTTGGTAAACCAGCTTCTCTTGATTGTCAGAGCCTTTCATTTTACTGTAAAACAAGGCAGACATCAGGATTTTTGGGAGGTCCAAAATCTGAAAGAAGCTGGATTTGTTTTAAACTACAAACAAGAACCTTCCAAATATATGTATCCATCAAAGACAGGCTTACCTTGCATTTTGAGAATCTTTGATTCTGTACAGGAGACCTGCACTGCTCCTCAGAAGGTCCAGTTGCCCCTAGGAGAGATGGGCACAATACATTTACTTTTCTTCGAACAGCTTGTTTCAGAACATGTTTTAGAGAAATATTCTAAAATTCTAAAACAAAAGCCTTATTTAATGTCAACTAAATAAAGAAAAATGAAACCTAACGTTTCTAACCACTGGAAACAACAACAGCCTTGAGAATATTTTATTCCCCTGACAAATATCCACTTATCATCAGCTATCAGAAATAACAAACAGTTCCTGATCCTTCCCACATCTACAGCATTCCTATTATTTCACCCGACTTTCACATGGTACAAAGGATATCAAGTTCTTGTATACTTCGCTCTCACTTTGCATCAAAACACTCATTTGCATGACAACCCAGAAATCACAGCACAGCTCTGGAAAAATTCCAAGCTCCAGTAGCAAAGTTCTACTTTTTTCTAAGTGGCCATCACTGGAAAGCTGCCAACGTTGATGGGCAATGACTCTTAGAAGCAAATTACTGGCATCTCTCACACACACAAAATAATTGTTCTGCTCTGCATGCCTGTGGCAGGCAAAATCCTTGTTTCCTATACTGAAGAGGCAAGCAATTAGACATGCCTAAGAATATATATCTAACAGCATTAATTAACATTCTCTCTTTCATTGCCAGCTGATTCTTTCCTATAGTTACAGCCGTGGTTCTTACAGATTTGGCATGTTTCACCTGTGTGCTATCAGAACAATCCACAAGCTTGGGGGTATGTGAGGGGTTCAGAGAACACCTTCACATATAAGACCATGGGCTAACATCCATATTTTTCTTCATAGCTTATTAATTCCCTATCATTAATGGGCCTTGTGGTTATGTTGGCTGAGGTAGAGTGAGGAAGGTGGGATGTCCCTACCATGGAGAGCAACCTGTTGATGGCCACGGCTCTCTGCTGCGCTTCCATGTGAGGCATGTCATTCTGGATCACCTGGTCTGTGATGCCATGGGGGAACTGGTGGCACAGCTCAATAATCCTGTGGGAGGAGAGAAGTAAGTTTAAGGTCATGTTCTGTTGCACCCAAAACCAAACCCAAACAGTACTGGAGTCAGGATGGAAGAAATTGACAAGAGCAACTCAGAGGAAAAGTATCCATCAACTGCTTCTTGAGGGAACTCGGCATCTACTCCCTGTGCATCACTTTCCTTTCCAAGACCAGAAGAACACCAGGACAGCCGAAAGTAATCTGACCCAACCCCCACTGCCACCTAAGCGCCTCCTAGCACGAAACTCTCAGTGCCCCCAACAACCCTCTCCTTCAGCTCCTATCTCCTGACCAACACTCGGGCGTCGAAACATCTGCGTCAGGCCTTGAACGACAAGGCCCCACACTTGCTGCCCTCGCCCCAAAACACATCCCTGGCCTCCCCGTCGCTCGGCAGCCTCCACGTCCGCCTCCCCAGCCCAGCCTGCACCTGCTCTCGATGTCCATGGGGTCGGGCACCTCCGGCTTCACCTTCACCTCCGCCATAGCGAGGCGAGCTCCGGCGCGGAGAGATGACGTCAGAGACGTGCGACGAAGGTGGGGAGGGCGGTGTCGGTTGCTACGCAACGGCCAATGGGCGCCAGGAGCTGCGGGCGTCCGGCGTCCCTGGAAACGGTAGCGAGTGGGGAGGGATCCTGCGGGATCCGGCGGGATACAGGTGAGAAGGGATGCTACAGCAGGGATGCAGAGGGGCGTTGCGTCGAGAAGGCGCGGGGAGGGGGCCTAGCCGCGCTCGGGGTGCCGGTGGGGCCGCGTGCGTTCCGCCAGGGATGCGGTCCCAAGAGGCTGAAGCGGCCAGGCTTTTGGTCCAGTTGTGCCAAGAGCAGGTGAGACCGTGAGAGAAAAGCTCTCAGCCCCCTCAGGTCAGGTAGAGATCTGATCTGCCCGTAGTTGGTGGGGGTGTGACAGAAGATGGGGCAGGCTCTGCTCGGTGGTGCCGGGCAATGGGACAAGAGGCAACGCTCAGGAACTGAGGCACAGGAGGCTCACCTGAACATGAACATTTTTTCCTGTGAGGGTGGCTGAGCACTGAAACAGGTTGCCCAGAGAGGATGGAGAGTGTTCCTCCTTGCCTGCATTGATGAGTAGCATAAAAGTTGTCTCTGGGGCACTGGAGGGTTGGTTACAAAACCAAATCCTTGTAGCATAGACGTGTTTCCTGGCCCTGAGCATCAATTCCCAAGATCTGGAGTACATCTCTTTGTTTTCTAAAATGTCACCATATCCAAATGCAATTTTTCATTCTTGAATTACACTATCTGATAATGACTGTGTACATTAGGATAAATCATGTTTGGCACCTGTTTTATGGATATATTCTTGATTCACATGATAACTGGCATAAATCTAAGCAAAAGCTGTCTTGCTTTAGTCCTTTTCAGGACATGTTGTACTTATTCAGGTGGCCATAATGCAACGAGGCTGGTTTCATATCTGACAGGAATAGGGTGGAGATTCCCGTTCCCTACTCCTTCCATGGTTCACTGACATATGGTACTAAAGCTGTTTTAGCTCAAACACATGGAATCACAGTCACAGATTGGTTTAAAGAATCCAGTGTTCTCTTTTAAGAGAAACAAATAAAGACAAGGAGTCATGTTAAAAGACCATATTTCTCAGTGCATTCTTCTGTTTAAAAAATTATTGTCTACCTTTTTATTTTTCTCTTTTAAAGATCGTTGCAGAGAAAAATGACGGCTGGCTCTGTCTCAGTTCCTCAGATCATTCCACTTCGAATCCCACCTCCTGGGAAAGCTAAACGGGAAATAGACACAAATACTTTCATAGAAATAAAATCAGGTACGAACAAGAGCTTTGACTCCATGTCAAACTTCTACTTATGTGTCCATTTGAAAGCCTTTATGCTTTTTTTGCATTTCATTATGATTTTTGGAGTGTGCATTTTGTTATGGTTTGATGCACCAAATACACTTGCACGTAATTTTATGCATTCAAACAATATTACTGACATAAAAGTTATATGTGTTAGCAGTCTTAATTGCTTCCAAGGCCAAATCTTCAAGCTGTTGCATTTTGCTTTGACTGCAAAAACAGTGCTTGAAAGTATCATGTGCCAGGCTCAGTCCCAACACTGTCGTTACAGTTTTTGAATTGTCACCTTTCACTACGGCAGAAAATACCCTTTCTGTCATTGGAATGGACAAGCTGCTGCAGTGTTTTCATACAAAACCATTGCACAGCTACTTTGCTGTGAGAAATACCGCTTACTATGAAATTGCTGTCGTTGAGTAACTGATATTTCATGGGAGAAACAGTTTTGGTCCCAAATGCTTATGGAACTGCTTTATTTTCTTCATGTGAAAAAGATCAAGCACAGTACTGAGTACTTTGTTTTTCCAAGGTTGCATACATTCTGAGGAATTAACTTTCTGTGTTTCTTTCAGATACACCTGGAGCTTCTATTTATTACACTTTAGATGGAAGTAAACCAGAACTCATTAGGAAACCTGGCTACAGGGCATGTAACACTTTGGAGTATAAGGGTCCTATCATATTACCAGTGGGGAAAATAATGGTCAAGGCCCTGGCAGTTACAAAGTGAGTATCCTGTTTTATTTTAGTCCTATTTTGGCAAGGGACAGATATCCCTGTCATAGCTTGTAGCCATGTTGTTTAAAGCACTTGCTACCTTGCAAGTGAAACGCGCCTTTCCCCAGGCAGTTTGCAATCTAAATGATCCTTACTAGTTGCACTGACATGGCTTTCTCATGATACTTTTTGTCCACTGAGTATTTGTGTGGTTGGATTATCCCTTGGATGTTATCTCCTGGACTGTGGTTGTCCAATGATCCGTGGAGGCTTTGGGTGAGAAGCTGGTATACTGTCCTTAGAGCTCATCCTCTGGAGTGTGGTCATCAGAAATACCAGAGGAACCACGGTGGTGTTTTCTGGGGTCATCCAGTGGTTCAGTGGATTTGCAGAAGCTGGTCTTCCAAGGAATTTGTTTAGTTTCTCCCAAAGGATCCCAGAATGCTGAGCCTCACAGCTTAAGTACAATGTTTAGTGAAACAAAAATACAATATACAGAAAGAAAATTGGATTTTGCTGCACAGTCACTGACTTTGTCCAAATTAGCTTCATGCTTAGAGACAGAGAGAGGACACATAAATTCTCTGTCTGTACTGTGTTGCATTATCTTTTATGTCCAAGGCAGCAGAAACTTCCACTCCACTTGGAGATTTGTGCTTGCTGTTCCCTATGAGCTGCACCTGCAGCCAGCCTGTGCTTGTGTCTGCACTGGAATATAACAACTTTATATTTTGTATGCAGGGACACACAAAACCTAGGCCTATGTGTGTTTTCTTGCTATCACTACCTAGATTAACACTTGTTTCTATTATGTTTTTATTAAGACACTTTCAGGTGTGCTGAGAGATGCTCTAGAATGACAATAAATCATGAAAGAGTGGTTTGGACATTTTCAGCAATTTCAATGTTACTGTTGCAATTTAGTAGATATTAGAGAATGATAGTTGTTTTATCAAATAAATATTGTCCAGGATTCCACTGAAATAAGGACTGGCAAGCTTGGAAGGGATGTTCCACCTAATGAGCCACTCCATCAATGATTTACTTGTTGCAGCACACAGCTCTGGAGCAGGTTCACAGCTTTGTGAACATTGATTTTCAGGGACTACAGGGTGAGTTCAGTTGTAACAAAGGTGTTTCTGGTGGAGCACCAGCAACCAAACGTCCTTTTCCCTGCTGAAGATGATGACAACAATTTCCTAAAAGATATGGCCACACAGGTAAGTTTTAGCAATTGTAACCCCTTGTGTGAATATAAGATACTGTATATACATTATTACTTAGAGATTAAGCTTTGACTGCCAATACCATTCATATATTTTATTAATTTCTGTTTGCCCATCTTTGCTGCTTTGGTCCTTTTTGTAATATTAAAATTTCATGGGAACACCTATCTTTTCCCCCCAGAGATATTTTATGACTAATTGAGGTTAAATATTTTTAAAATATATTTATAATTTAAGCTTTTCAAATGTTTGCATTGAAAATAAATAGCTAAAGTTGTACTTTTAAAGATTTAACAAATAACTATAGCAAGAGAGGATTAGAGCACAAGCTAAAATTTTATTTGGAATTCAAATGGAATTGCCCTTTAGAATAAGGAAGGCAGAATGTTTACTACAAAACCTAAGAAGAATAGACTGAATGTGGAAATCAAACCTGCCTGGGATGAAACACCCCAAGACTTTCAAGGTACAGTATTACTTCATAAAACTGAGATAGTCTTCTGTTCTGTTCTAGCAGAAAATAGTAAAGTTTTCCTCTTGTATCACTTGTAAAATATGGGTCATTTTAAAACCATCTCAGAAGACAGAACATCCTCTGGGAATTCCAGTTTCAATTGCTCAACACCACAAATAGAGAACAAAATTTACCTTCCATACATTTCACATGACTTCTTAAAACATATTAAAATGTCGTTCATTTCTCAGCAACACAACAAGGCCCGGTCTGTATTTCCCTTTGTGCCAGAAAGTACTGTTAAATTAATGGGATTGCAAATCCTTTACAGATTTTCTTTCCTGATGTTGGCTTGCACTAAGATTCCAAAATAAATACACAAAGTAGAAATGAAAGCTTGACCCAGATTTTCTCTGTAGATAAAGCCTCTTATGCCATGGCAACAGCAATAGGACTGTTTTAGAGCAGGGAATTGTATTGATGTTTGCTCATTAATTTACTCTTAGAAGCTGGGGTTTTTTGAGCATGCAGGTTGGAAGAAAACTGTAAATAAATAAATTTAAACACAAAAATAACCTCTGTCAGAGAGGTGTGGGTTTCTTCTAGTTTAATTTCCTGTAATTCCATGCAGTTTATTTAAACCCAAAATGTGGATGCCAAATATATTTTTAAATATGCTTAGCAACACTATGTAATATTCATGTGTCGAGGTTTGAGTCTGGCCAAATGCCAGATACCCCCAAATTAACACACCTACACTTGAGACACTCTCATGACTTGAGATAAGGAACCCAGGAGAAGACACACTCAAATAGGCAAAACAGGACTAACTTAGGTTGCAAAGTGATCTAATGTATTGCTAACAGAGTCAGAGGAGTAAATGAGAAGTAAAACTAACCCTTCAAGGCTACCGTTTCTCCACCCCCCTCCCTCCCTTCCAGCAGCTGCACAAGGGAATAAGGTATGGGGGGGAGGGGGTAGGTCAGTTCATCACCCAGATCTTCTTCCCCTGCCCAGGGAGAGGCTCTTTTCCTCTGCGTAGCCGTGGGTCTCACTGTCGGCAGCCCGCCCGACACTGCTGCAGTGACGCTGGCTCCCACGCAGACAAGCAGTCTCCCCAAAACTGCTACAGCGTAGGGTCCGTCTTCCATGGGGTGTAGACCTCCGAGCCAGGCCGTTTCCATCTCAGGAGCAAGGCTTCTTCTCTTTACTGGACTTCTGCTGGACCACTCTCTC